>SWKU01000046.1:0-143227 GCA_011058905.1 Curvularia kusanoi | reverse complement strand
CGATTATGTAACCCGCAAAACCCCGCGTTCGCAACTCGCAACTCGGCCAGGAAAAAAAGAAAAAAAAAATATGCGCACAGGATGGCCCCCCCCCCCCCCCTTCCTTTTTTTTTCTTTTCTTTTCTCTCTCTTTCTTTGCTAGTCCTTTCCTTTCACCAATCATCAATCATAAAATTCGCCTCCTCACTCTCAATATCCATAACCTTCCTCGCACTCTCACTCCCACTCACAGGCAGCATCTCCAACCCCTTCTTCCTGAACTTCTCAGGCACCTCCTCGCTATCCAACAAACCCACCTGAAACAGCACGCTCGCCTGGTCCCAATACACGCGCTCCGACCACACCTTGCCCGCGCGCATGCCCACAATGCTCACCACCACGATCTCGACTTTCTCGTTTGTCGGGGGCACGTCCGGCAGAATCCACGGCATTACGCAGGTGTGCTTGAATTGGATGTAGAGTTCGTCGACGAGGCGGTCGGCCCCGATGGTGCGCGAGATTAGGCGCAGGTGTAGGGAGGGAGGGGCGGAGGCGAGGAAGTAGTCGGCGTAGAAGCGTTTTAGTTCTGCGCGGCCGAAGCCGCCGGTCATGGTGGGGGTGAAGTTGACGCAGGGGGTCGGGTGGGCGACGTAGGTGTCCATGAGTTTTTGGACGTTGTGGCCGCGGTATTTTTCTGTGGATGCAAAGTAAGCACGTGTTTCGTTGGATTGGCTCTTTGTGGACAGCCAGCCTCTTGGAATGCAGCTGCAAAGGATAGGACAGGGCAAAAACGCACGCTCAACATTATCCTCCCACACCCTCTCCAGCTTCACCTCCGCCCCGAACCCAACCCTCACAACCCCGAGACTCCGACTCCACGACACAGCATCCGCAACCGCATCGTACTGGTCCAGATCATGCTCCGCAAACCCGGGATCCACGCCCTCATACGTGTACGCGGGGTACTGCATCTTCTCCAGCAGTCCTCCCGCACCGATACCAGGTGTAACACGTTTTGTGACGGTCTTGCGGCGCGCCTGGATGCCCAGGACCTCGGGGCGCCTTACAACACCAACAGTCTCCTCATTATCGCCGCTGCCTTGGGCCAGGTGCACGACGACGCGGAAGCTGGCTGTGAAGCGGCGGCGGGGGTCCGGGATGGCGGTTGGGTAGTAAGCGACGAGGGAGCAGAGCTTGGAGGTAGCGGTCTTGGGTTCGCTGTAGACGTCTAGACATACCGATGCGGCTTCGCCGAACGCTGCAACACACATGCCCGTCAGTTCAACACACTGCAGACGCCGCGATGGCCGGGGCGGAGTGCTGACCTACAACCGCATACCGCTCCCCGATCGACAACCCCTCCCCCAGCGCATGCAGCTTCTGCACGTATTTCTTCCCGTCCTTGCCCATCGGCAGGTACTTCACCATGAACCCCTCGTCGCGCCAGGCGCGCAGCGTCTCGTCGTCGAAGCTGTCATCCTCGGCTGTGATGTACAGGATCGGCGTGCTGGCGTTGAACGAGAGCCACCCGTTGCGGTCTGAGAGGAACTGCTGCGCCATGGACTGCAGGGCTGGGACGCAGGATTCGCGGTATACGCGGGACGGCGGGTTTGGGAGTGTGTGTGTGTGTGTGGGTGTGATGGTGCGTGGGGCGGACCGGTGGAGCGTGTATGTATGTATGTGTGCGTGTGTATGTGTTGTGTGTGAGAGGTGTGTTTACGGTACTTGGGTCAGCTCAGTCGCGCGGGTGGACTGGCCACACCGCGGGGCTACTCAGCGTGCGCACTGGGACCAGACCAGGCTGTGGGCGGAATCGCACATGCGCTCAGTTGGGAATCCTGCTGCTGCGTAGCCCACCCCGTTACAGCGGAGACTGGCTGGGTGGGTGGGGTGGAGCCGCGCTCCAATGGAATGACGTCGCACGTCCGACCGTGCAGACCCCACTCGATCGAGCCGGCTCCACCGTTTCCCCACATTGGGTAACTATGTCATGCACACTTGCGAGGGAGGATGGTGGTGAGCAAAGCTGTATTGATATTCTGCCAGTCTGTTGGTGATGGGATTCACCCATCTCCTGTCAGTGATGCCCTTCCCCTCCACCTTTAGTATTCGTTTCGCAGTTGTAGATGCAGTTTCCTGTTCCCCTCTCTGCCCACTCTCTGCCCACTCTCTGCGCACCCAGAGACCAAGATAAATCGCAACCCCGTTTCCAAGTAGTGATCTGGAGTGTCGTACAGTACTATAAAGGTTTGCAGCACAATTGCGTACAAAGCAGGACCATGCAGTTGGAGATCACAGCTAGGAACCATCGTTTCCAAAACCTTCTATATATAGTTGGGAAGCGTTCGTTTCCGAAAACACCACGCGCTTGTATTATACGCTGACCATAATCTTCCGTCTTTGGATGCTGGTAGGGCAGTGTGTTGTTAAGGTCATGTAGCAGGAATCGACGTGTTTCGTTGGACCTTGCTACGGTGCTGGGCGTGCGAATGTATATGCGATCATGGAAACGATGGGGAGTAGCTTGGTACACTCGCTGTGGCCTCGATGAATGGATAATCGACCTGCCTGGCTGACCCGATGCTGCATTGGCATTCCCATGAGGCCTTCCTCGAGCTCGTGAGAGAGGTTGGGGAGAATGTCAGAGGGTTTGTGCTTTTGCAAGGCGTGTTAGCGGTGACTTCTGGTCAAGTCGAACGCTCGTTGAGGGTCTTGGATGAGGGGGCCTTGAGGCCGCGAAGAAGCGGGAGTTTTGTGGCAGCCATAGCCGCAGTCAGGATCACGGCGGCAGTGTTGCTACGGTAGCAAGTCCTGGGGCTGCTGTCTGGGAGCTGCACATGCCAACAGAGGATACAGAGTTATGGCAGTGTATGTTTGATAAGCCTTAGTGCTTGATAAGATAGGTCATTGAAGAAAGTATGCTGAATGTAGCCTTGTATGCACAGCGAAACGTTTACAGAGCTTTAGTATTTGACAATCATTGTAGTACGCGCAAGACCTAGAAGGGCGCTTGAGATTGGAGGGGATGGGACCACGGAAGCAAGTCTTTGGTGAATTCAAAGCAGCACCTAGCAAGGCCGTTCGGTAGACTTGTCAAGTGAGTAGCTGAGGAAGTAATGAATTCAACACTCAAAAAACAAAGCATGGTTGCAGTTATACGTGTTTTTTTCATTCCATTGAAATACCGTTATATCGTCAGAACTTTTTCCCTCCCTATTTGAGCAGCTTCTCCAGCTCCGCAGCAATCGCATCGCCGACCTGCGACGTCGTTGCCGAGCCGCCGATGTCCTTGGTGCGGACGCCGTTGTCGAGCGCAATCTTTGTCGCCTCGTCGATCTTGGCTGCGTACTCGGGCAGGCACAGGGAATACTTGAACATCATGCTCATGGACAGGATGGTTGCGACGGGGTTGACGATGCCTTGGCCGGCGATGTCGGGGGCGGAGCCTTGGGGAGGATTGTTAGTATGGTGTTCACGCTTCTATACTTTCTTGTTCTGTCTCGGTGTGCTGGTTTCGGGGGTTGGGGTTGGACTGGACTCACCGTGAATAGGCTCGTAGATACCGTTCAGCTTCGTCTTTCCATCCGGAATACCGCCCAGACTGGCGCTGGGCAGGAGGCCCAAGCTGCCGGGGATGACACTGGCCTCGTCGGAGATGATGTCGCCAAACAGGTTGCTAGTAACCACAACACCGTTAAGGGCGCGTGGGTTCTTGATCATGAGCATGGCAGCCGAGTCGATGAGGTGAGTGCCGGACTTGAGGTGGGGGTACTCGTCCTTCATGATGCGCTCGAACGTCTTCCTCCACAGTCTCGAGGTGGCAAGGACATTGGCCTTGTCGAGACTCCACACGGGGACTGGGGGCTCCTCGACGGACGCCAGGTTACCCGCTAACCGCACGACGCGCTCGATCTCCTCGACGCTGTAGGGTTCTGTGTCCATGGCCTTGCCATCGCCCTCGTCCTCCTTGCGGTCGCCGAAGTAGATGCCGCCCGTCAGCTCGCGGATGATGTTGAAGTTGACGCCACGGACGTTGTCGGCTTTGAGGGGCGATTGCTCGACCAGCGAGTCCGAGGCGAAGAAGCAGGGTCGGAGGTTGCCGAATGTGCCGAGTTCCTTGCGAAGCTTCAGGATGCCCTGCTCAGGGCGCACCTTGCCGGTTCCCCATTTCTGTGTGGTTGCTTGTCAGTCTGTCGGTACGTGGGATGTGGCTGTGGTGGGAGCATACCGGGCCGCCGACAGCGCCGAGGATGATGGCGTCGGCCTTCTTTGCGGCATCGAGGGTCTCGTCTGTCAGGGGATTGTTGTGAGCGTCTATCGAGCACTGCAAGTCGTCAGCGAGGTATGCACTATAACGCGTCACCGCGTGCCACTTACACCACCGAACAGGTGTTCCTGGAAGTTGAAGGAGACGTCTGTGTGCTTCTCAATGACCTTCAGGACCTATTGGGGAGTCAGTGTGTATAAATCTGTCGGTATTGTGTATCACAGTACCTTAATGCCCTCTGCAATGACCTGAAGGAAGTGTGAGCCATGTATCAAGAAGACGCGTATAGAGCTGTTACCTCAGGTCCAACGCCGTCACCTGGATGCGATTAGCATTGCACGCATGCTTAATTTTGGCAGGTCACACTTACCACCAAGTACTACAATGTTAAAGGAAGGCATAGTGGCTATGTTTGTGCAATTGCTGTGGAAGTGGAAATGAGGTCGGCTCGAATGTTTTCGAGCTTTAGCAGACCGCGGGGCTGTGACGATTCCACTCCCCGCGCCCGATATCGGCGCTCTTCAGCTCGACCAATCAGCTCGACTCTCGTAAGAGCTCTCCACTTCGGGTCGTCTTTGGATAATCTGCCATACTCTTTACCACTGGAAAAAGACGCTACAGTTTGAATATTGTGGTTGATTACAGTGAACGAGAAAAACGGGACTGCCCCTCTGCTCTGAAGGCTGCCCCGGTATTATTGCTTCCATGATGTACTACAAAGAGCTCTCGACTGTTGTAAATTCGAACTCGATTCATTCTAACAACTACAATCACTTCGTTTCGATTGAAGCACCTCACGTCCAGCTCCATGTGCATGTACTCCAAGGTTCAGCAGTTCTGATATCACGGCATGCAGACTCGATGGCTCTACCAGTAGACGTGTGATAGTGACCTCGATCGCAGGTGTGAGGGGAGCCCACATCGTGCCTCTGAGATCGAGCCCGAATGTCTATTACTTCCACCGGTGAACTCAGTATGCATGTTGTGGGAACGCACAATCTGGTCGCACGGCCCCTCTTTCATGTGATGGTAACGCCCCGAGCACGCAAGATGTCAGCACTGGCGAGGACTCATAAAAGTAAGCTTTATGCAGTACAAAGGTAGTGTTGATTATACCAGTGTGGTTACGTCTGTTGCCCGTTTGCTGTTGTGATTGAAACTTGTGAGGTTTGTGTGCTGTCCGACTTGACCTGGACCGTTTGCCCTACACAACTCAAGAATCCACCGGTGAGCACATGCTATGCATCCAGCTAGACTTCTCCCCGTCACTCCACCGTTCAGGTCAGCAGCTTCTGCCTGGCAAGTGATCATTGCATGATCTTATCTAGATGCACAGGCTACGACGCATGCTTGTGCCAGTATGGAACGACTTCACTCTACAGCGAGTAGGATTGAAAACCTTTCAGACTGGATAACAAGAACATGCAGCATGTAAATTATCCCGACAACTGCTGTGTTAGGTAGCTCTCACACCTACTGACAGATGCACAGATGTCCACACTGCAGTTTCTGGATAGATGTCAGCAGCTGATGGCTCTGGGCCCTGATCTAGGCGTCTGCGGTATGGCATGTTTGCTTCAGAGGGCGAAGAAAGACGAGGGTCGATGGTGGTGGTGATAGCGAGGAAAGTCTGCGCGATTGCAGCAAGCAAGTCGTCTCTCAACAACTGGTGCGCATGTTTCAGTGGTCGCAACTAAAGCCAGGCGGGGAAAAGAGGATGCAGAAGCTGCTTGATCGTGTTGTGTGAGAGCAGTCACGAGCCGTTATCACAGAGCCCGTGTTGTTTGGCAGATACTTGGTACCTTCACACTGCAAAGAGCACAGAACTAAGCGCTGAGTTGCTGCACCGTATAGGCTACTCCAAGGAATTTGGCCACATCCTCCAAGGCAACGTTTAGGGCATCGTAAAAGGCAACGAATATGGTATGAAAGACGGCCGAGCTCGACGCAAATATGACATCGATCTCTGCACAAGAGGCAGATCAAGAGCACCGGCTTCAACGTCATATTCTCCGCGCGATGCAAGAGTCGTCTGCGAGGGTGATAAACATCAAACGCGGTTTTAGTTGAGGTCGATCGAACAGCTGTATCTCGATGACAGCTCAACGATCACAGATGCCTTGGCGCCATCTTCATTCCTGGTACGTCATCTCCGGTCGGCCTCTCCAGGGCCCTATTCTCGCGATGCGAGATTCCTATCTCGACATAGACAGTCGGTGTTTCCTTTCTCACGACGCGTTCCGCAAGCGTTTCAAGGCTGGCCGTTGTCCGCCTTATCGCAGATCATCCCAGATAGTCGTCGAGAGGCAGGTTCTCCGGAGTCCCACCCCCACAATGTGATGTAAGAACCGTTGAACGGCGCAAACTGTGATGTCGAATTATCTGGATGGACGTTTATTATGACGAAAGGGTCAGAACCACCAAGGAGGCTCTCATGGAGGTTCGTTGGGGGATCGGCGGAAACTGATATCACAGAGCGACGTCTTCCAAGGTTTTGCGGAACATCTGCCGCCGCGTAAACTTCGAGCTACAGGTTAGCCGACCTCAGTCCAACAACTCACAGGCGCTTGCTGCAAGCGGCTGCGATCAGTCTAACCCAACTACGGACAAAAAGTCCGTTGCACAATGTGCAGTGGCGAACATACCACTGCTGAGGCATCTGCAAGCATGTTGTGAAAGACAGTAGGGCTCCGAGGACCCATCGTGACTTTGCAATGCGCGTTCCGTGCGGCTTCCGACAGCCTGTCTCGTGGGTTTGACAGACTCAAAAGTGATCCTTGCTTTGCCACGATCAGTCGCCGTGCACCTGGACTGTGATCATATTATCAGTAGGATCGTTTGCAGTATTGGAGGATCGATTGAGTGCAGTCACCTCGTATTCCTCGAAACGAAGCATCTAGTGGAATCGCTGGGTAGCTCGAAACGGAACTTTTCCGACCGTCACTAATGTCGTCGTCTGGACATGCCCAATGTGAGGATGTCCCTAGAACACTCAGCCACTTCGGGCAGCAGAGCGAAGAATCGCCGCCGGCGCGGCTAAAGGACTGAAGGACGTGCATCTGTGTCGCACTGGCGCAGGGTGCTCCAGCCACGCCAAAAGTTCACCCAGACCGTTCACCGAGACCCTGGACGGGTAGTAGCTCCACAAGTCGAGCAGTACCGAGAGCGTTCTGGCAGAGTACTGTGGATAGTAGCTTGCAGGCCCGCGCAAGTTGCTGTCGTGGCCGGCTCCAGCTGCAGATGCTCGCGGATAACGATCGTCAAAGAACGGAGACGGTTGCGCATAATGGCCGTCAATTGAGTTGCCGCTTGTTGCAGCGTTGCCGCTCGAGTACATCTGGCTGCGTGGCAATTGGCCAGCGATAAGAAATGCCACTAGCGCAACGGCCTGCTGTCGCCGTTGGCCGTTCGAACGCCCGATGGATGCTGTGCACCCTGAGACGAAAGCAATGTGAGTCGTAACATCAGATGGAGCAGAGCACGCAGGATATAAGCATGCAGGTGCGCACATGGAGCAGCAGTGTCGCAGAGACAGCCGTTTCGATGGACGAAAGTGAAGGTTGAATTGCTTACATCGAACTATGTGTAATGCCGACTGACGCCGCAGATAGTGCAGCTGCGGTCCGTGCGAGCGATGCGACAGGGATGCTCCTTCCCGCGGTTCCACTCTCATCCTGAGGTGATTTTGACCAGCGGCCACTTAATTCATTGCTGTCCCCAGAGCCTCACGCCCCAGAATCCAGATATAGACTGCACTCCACAACCGCACGCGACACTCTTCCAAAAACATTCACCATCCCTCTGCCATATAATACCCAGACAATGCGCCGCTGAGCCAGCACGGAGAATCGACTTGATAGTGGCCCCGGCGTCTGCTGTGTCTGCTGTACCACCGCTTCCCGTACTCTTATCGCGAGCCCCTACGTCAGCTACCAATTGACGTTCACCGTCTCTCTTCTCCAACACCAGATCGGAATCCCTTCCCCAGGGTCGAAAGTTGCACCGCACTGCTATAGGTAGTGATTGCTGCTTTTGCCGCGACTGCTTCAGGGTCCCTCCTACACCGCCAGAGTCGGTCCTTATCAGCTGCATTCCTTCGAGGAGCCCTTCGAACCCTTCAACCACCGTATATCCGCCTTCGCGCCTCACCTTCGGTCGACCACCTGACCACTGCACGCCCACAGCCATGGCAACCCAGTTCTCGACCGCGACTGCCATCCCTGCCCACCATGCGCCCTACCAGCACCACGCGTATAGGAAGTCGGCACAGTATTCTCCCACCGGCACGCCCATGAACGTCTCGCCCACCTCGCCGCGCGACGTCAACAACCTCCTGAAATATCACCAGTCCATCCGCCCAGCCAAGCAGGCCCTTGGTGTCCCTGCAGCGCTCAGGCGTACAGAGCGCCCTCTCAAGCAGTCTCCTCCCAAATACGACTCGGCATGCGCTTCGCCAAACAGCGGCTGGGCTGTCAACGGCGGCTTCCCCAGCACCAACGATGGCGTCGACTCGCCAGCCTCGCAGCTTAACAACGAGGACATGCACAGCATCTACAACGAGATGCCCATGTCACCTATTGCAGGCCCCATTACTCGCAACCACTGGCAGGTATGTCATTACTCTTTTTCTTATTTGTTGCCCATACCATCACTAGCTCCCGCTCTGTCGCGTGCCCATAAGTCTGTTGGGTGGCCACTTCTTACGTACAGCGTTCGGGGTGGGTCCCCTTAGCGCTGTATTGGATCTGGCCAGTCCCGTCTTCTGCGCCGACAGGCCGAGGGCACGCCAGACTTGCACATCAACACCACATTGCAAGCCGCTCCTGTCGCAGGTGATGTTGGCGTTGCCGCATGTGGCTGTGTAGCGGCGGTTGTCGTCGGGTCTGCATGGATGAAACCTCCATGTGACTACACGGATGTTTCGCTCCGGTGTTCGCTCGGTCGCGCCTGCTACCCCACGCTAGAGGCTGCAACCGCCGCAGGGCTTGTTCGCCATGCTGCAGCCTCGGCTTTGGAAAAAAACCGGGGCTATGGGGCTCATGGGTCTCTCCGTCAATACTGCGAATTAATCTAGACCAATCGTACTGACCAACTTATGCAGGCCGACAGCTCCACTCCAGTATGCTCTGCGCCCGCGTGCCAGACGCCATTCGGTCTATTCAACCGCCGCCATCACTGCAGAAAATGCGGTGGCGTGTTCTGCGCACAGGATTCGTCCAAGCAAGTCCGTCTGGATGAGCTCGCACGCTTCCATCCTGAGGGCGACTGGCACCGCGCCTGCGATCGCTGCCACAGCTCGTTCCGCGAGTGGGAGCATCTTCGCTTGAGCCGCAGCAATAGCGAGAGCTCCAGCAATAGCGGCAACGGCGCAAAGCCAGTCCAGGCACCCGTGGCTGCCAAGCGCCCGGAGGCTCGCGTCGGCAGTCTGGCGCAGAGCTTCCAGGGAGCGTGGAACTGGAGCACTTTCTAGATTTCTTCTGAGGATTCAGGCGGTTTTCTGATTCCATCTCTTTCCGATTCGATGATATCCGGACGACTTGTACACAGTACACGGTACTTGATGGTCCACCTCTTCATTTGCATACAGCATTACACTGGCGTCCTGCATATTCCACAGTCCCATCGAAGGACGGCCTCCTGCATTCACCGCGCTTTAGCGTTTCATAGTAGTGGCGAGTGAGTAGAGAGCCCGAGGATGGTCGAGAGCGACCGACAGCGATGATTGACATGGAGGGAAGGCGAACGATAGGCGTTTTGATTTGACATGGCAGTAGTGATTTGCTTTACGAGCTCGTTTGCTCTGGCGTTATGAGTCGTCGTGGGGATATGACTGACTCCCATGGCGTATAGATGGAGTAGCCGTCATGGCTGATGATGGGCTGATAGTTTACGAATGATACCAAATGTTCAAACCTTTGCTCTTATGGTGTGATGTCGAGTACTGTGATGTCTCCATGGTTGTAGGCTGGCTCACGTGGTGAGGATGGTCCTCACCCTGGGGAACTGCGCCAGTATTGCAACAGAAGGCAGGCCGCAATTTTGCTGAGTGGGACAGTCGCCAATCTTAAATGAGAGAGTCACGCACAGGTCTAGCGGTAAGGTTGTATGATCGATGACGATTCTGGAGAAAAGCACGGTATGGTGCAACATCAGTGAGTTGTCCGCGGGCCTGGCTGGACGCTGATTGGCTGCCGTGCTCTAGTCCCTGATGTCGATATCTCGAAATTTTGTTGCGCCTTCGACCAAGGCTCTGTACTACGCGCTCCAGCCTAACAGAATTAAGCCCTGTCAACCAAACGGTCGGACCTACGGTTCTTTGCTCTGACCACCGGTCACGATACCCTCATTTTTACCCATAGTTTTCCGGGGGGCACCGATTGTAGCCCCCACCGGTGTGTTTGGGCGAACAAGACGACTGCTTGCGACAATGGCTGCTGAGACAGCCACAAGCGCACCAGCGCATAGCAATGGAACATGCGCTGCCAACGGAAAGAAGGCGAAGCTTCATGGGCGTGCCTTCTACGAGAGCATTGGCAGCCCAAAGCTGATCCTCGCCCCCATGGTGGAGCAGTCGGAATTTGTACGTTTTGTCGAGTCTGTCTCGATTGTAGCGCTTGATACTGACTGACGTGAATAGGCATGGCGACTGCTCTCTCGATCTTTCCTCCCTCCCTCGCAGCAAACAAATCTGCTGGCATATTCACCCATGTTTCACTCGAGGATGTTCGGCGAGAAGTCAAACTACCGCGATTCACACTTCCAGCCGCTTAAGTCGACAACACCATCTCCACCCGACTCCTACCACGTGTCTCAGCTACCGGACGCGGAGAGACACCTTGACGGAAACCCGGCGTTTGACCGGCCTCTTACGGTGCAATTCTGCTCCAATGACCCCGATGACCTTCTTACGGCTGCGAAACACGTCGCGCCATTCTGCGATGCGGTGGATCTCAACTTGGGCTGCCCGCAAGGCATTGCCAAGAGGGGCAAATACGGGGCCTTCTTGCAGGAGGACTGGGATTTGATCGCAAGGATGATCAAGAAATGCCATGAGGAGCTTGATGTCCCTATTACGGCCAAGATGCGAGTTTTGGAGACCAAGGAAAAGACTCTGGAATATGCAAAGACGCTTTTGAATGCTGGAGCGAGTCTCATTACAGTGCACGGCAGGCGGAGAGAGCAGAAAGGACACAACACAGGACTGGCAGACTGGACATTTATACGATACCTGCGAGAAAATCTGCCGAAGGAGACGGTCATCTTTGCGAACGGCAATATCTTGCAGTACGAAGATATCCAAGCTTGTCTGGACGCGACAGGCGCAGACGGCGTCATGAGCGCTGAAGGCAACCTCTACGACCCCACCATCTTCGCGGCACCGCCGCCAGTAGGCGAGGAAGGCCGCGAGTATTGGCGCGGAAAGGACGGCAAAGGCGGCTACAGAATGGATGCAGTTTTCCGACGATACATGGACATCATCCACAAGTATGCGCTCGGCCAAGAACCTCCCGCAAGGAAGCCGCTCTGGATGCCCGGAGACCCAGAAGACGCGGTTACAGAAGAGCAATCGGAAGAAGAAGGCCCACCAAAGAAGAAGCAAAAGCAGACACAGCCACAGCAGCCCAAGGACAAGAAGGGCACCAAGACCACAAACCCCAACCTGACCGCCATGCAAGCCCACCTGTTCCACCTCCTCCGCCCGCTCGTCTCCCAACACCACAACGTCCGCGACGCCCTCGCGCGATCAAGAACCGGCGACATCGACGCATTCGAGAACGTGCTCAAGCTCACCGAAGCCGCCGTCAAGGAAGGCATCACCGCGTACGAAGCCGAGCAAGCCAACGGCGTCGTGGAAGCCGCGCCCGTCGAGCAGCCCATTGAGAACCTCGATCCCTACGAATCCTCACTAGCCACAGTGGCCCGCTGCAAGCGCCCATACTGGGTCTGCCAGCCGTACGTGCGCCCGCTGCCCAAGGAGGCGATCGAGAAGGGCAGCATGAGTCTGAGCAAGAAGGAAAAGCGCAGGCTGGAGATTGAGGCTGAGGAGGCGAAGAAGGCGGGGCTTGAGCCCGAGGGAAGGGTGCAGAAGGAGAGTGTGCAGAGTGGAGAGGTGGAGGGGAAAGAGAGTCTTGAGGAGAATGAGCGGAGGGCTGAGGAGCTTGAGGGTGTGGTTGAGGAGCCTAAGGAGGGCGTTGTGTGTGGTTGATTAAGTGTAGTATTATGGAAGGAGGAGAGATATACCCAATCTAGATCAAAATTAAACATGTACTTGACAGTACTTGACGTGAACTGCATGAAAGGGTCTTGTTGTGATACACGCTCCCCACCCCCCTTCATGTCTGTTCTTGCTCACTTCGTTCCAATCTGTATGGCCTGGGGTGTCGAAATCTCGTGCGGTACACGTCTTCGCAGTCCTTCACATCTCGGTAACAAGGGAAACTCAATCGTCAAATCGATGGACAATCCACCAGCCCTTCATCATATACAGCTGTTCCAAGAATTTTCTCCGAGAAGCAATGTTAATTACTCGGAAAATCGCGATGTCTCAATTTGGTAGACAATGTAATTGCGTTTCGCAACGTCTCGGGTTTCTCTGTCACTGTACCGCACCTCGTCAGCTCCGACGACTTATTAAGCACTTTCGGAACATCCAATATCAGGAGGACCTCGACTCCACGGGACCAATCAAATCCGCATGCAGCTCGAGAGCTCTAACATTCTTCTTTTCCAACCAACCAGCCTCGAAAGACTCGTAGCAAAGCGCTGACTTCTACTCCCCCGCCCCGTGGCCAATTCTTCCATCAAGGTCGGGCCAGGCACAATTAACGCTCTATTCTCGACGCCCAATTGCCCAACCTCATCTCCAATACAACGCCAAAAGAAAATACCCACTAGCAATCGTCCACTCTCCTATATCCCCACAGCTCCAAGCGCCCATTCATATCCCTTCTCATGCACATAATAAACCCCACTAAGCAGCAAATTCGCCGCATCAAAAGCCAGACTAGTCTCTCTCCCCCACCTCATCGCCGGCTTCTGGCCCTCTTTATCAAGCGCGACCTCAAGATTCAGCTCTTGGGTATGTCCCGAGACAGCTATGTCGATAGTCTTTGTCACAATCGGACAATCGGAAAACCCGTATGCCAGGACGACTTGATTGGCGTTGCCCCAGAGCGAGGTCCAGCTACCCCACTCGCTGGTGGCGACGGTGATGGATCCTTTCTGGGCTCTCTTGGAGAACACGCCACCGCTGAGTGTGAATTCGATGCTGGCAGAGGGGCCTTCGCCAGAGTCGAAGACGCTGAGTGAGGTCAAGCCTACTTCGCCGATTCGACCGTGGTTGATTGTGGGGGAGACTTCGAATGGGAACGTGTTTTTTTTGTCATTAGGCTGGGACTGAGTTAGTTTTGCTATGTGTAGACGATTTAGGTGATTGTGTGTGCCGCACCGATGAGTTTTTGGTTATACCTGCGAAGGTGGGCCACCAAGAGTTGTTTCCTGAGGGAATGTTGAAAGAGACATTTGTAATTGTCATCTTCACCCCCTCCGGCAATGTTGCGATCTTAAGCACTTGGCTAACGGATCCTCGAGGCATGGTTGCTTGAGATTGTGCAAGTATGTGAAGAATATGAGTAGAGATGGGGGGAATAGTACGAGAACTCAATCTATATATAAGGATGCGATGATTGAAACAGACATCGCAATCGCCACTCGACGCGGCCGTCGCCTACAAGTGCGTTCCAGAACCCTCATTGCCTCGCTCTGTGAATCGACCTTACCACACCCCATACGGACGGAGTTGGACCTAGGCGGTCTCTGCGCCGACGATCTGACCCAATTCGGGCTATGTGCGGCTGAGAAAGACGATGCTGCACGTCCGCCGCGTGGTTGTGATGAGAGATCCAGGCATAGCAATAATTAATTAGAGATCTAGAAGAATCGTCCGTGTTCCTGGAACTAGGTTTGCTAGCGGCGGAAATGAATGACAGTCCCGTTGTGGTCCGGCCCGTACTGTAGTTCGGACCACTCCTCTTCAGCCTCTTTGGGGCATCTCATTTGCACATCACATCGACATGCCGACTGAAAACAATTCATGTGTACTAACACATGTTCCCATTATATTGGAAGCTAATTGACGCGTCAGCAAAAGATACATTCATCACAAAGCGCACGCGTACCCCGAGATGGCAGCACGCGCTATCACCGCGCACGTCCCGCTGTGGCTGATCTAGTCTGGTGTCACTTCAGCTGCGCTCGTCTAGCATCAACTCATCTTACTTCTTCTGGAGTTCTCGATAGCAAAAGCATGGCTTCAAGATTTTGGCGAATGCGAAGGGGGCGCCACTAAGGGGGATAGCTTCGACGCAGTGTGATGGAGTATATGAAGCGGGGGTGCTCTCACGGGAGTACTCAATCACACTTTGATAGATCTTCTTCCTGGTCTACTCTTCTTCCTTGTGTATTTTTCCATAATTCTTACAGCTGATCATCATGGTGTACACGCCGGCTACTACGCACCCCAATGGCTACCGTCTCCTAGCTCTCGACGGCGGCGGTGTCCGCGGCATCGTGGCACTGGTACTCCTCGAAGAGCTCATGAAGCGCATTCAGTTGCGCAAAGGGTTGAAAGAAGTCCCCCGCCCAGCCGACTACTTCGAGCTCGCAGCGGGAACGAGCACGGGGGGTATCATTGGCATCATGCTTTTTCGACTGCGTATGACTGTGAAGGACACCATCGAGCAGTACTTCAAGATCGGAGAGCAAGTCTTCAGCCCTAAAGTCTACGGCTGGAACATCGGCAAGGTGTTCCCTGTTGGCGTTGCTTCCTTCATCAACAACAGCAAGAACCTTGTCCAGGACAGCAGGTTCGACGACGTCTCGCTCAAGAAAGCCATTGACGATGTCGTTGAGAAGTTCGGGCTCGACGAGGCAGACAGAAAGGCGAAAGGTGACGCACCACTGCTGCATCCTGGCGCCGCTCGAGCGTAAGTCACCCATCTCTCCCCCACCCCTCCCAAACAGACCCCAAACCCCTCACTAATGCATCCCCAGTTTCTGCTGCACAACTGCACAAACCAAGTGCGAAACCGTCTTGCTGCGCAGCTACGACCCAGTCCAAGTTGACAAGGAACACTACACGCCCTCCGCCACCTTCAAAATCATGAAAGCCAACAACCACCTGGTCAGCATCAGCACCGCCGCGCGCGCCACCTCCGCAGCCCCCACTTTCTTCCCAGAAGTCAACTTCCCCATCGCCAAACCCTTTTCGAAACTCAGCGCCTCGGAGAAGAAATCAAACCTTGTGTTCTGGGACGGCGGACTGCTGAACAACAACCCCATCGATCAGCTGTGGTACGCGCGGTATGAGCTCGTTGAGCACCTCAGCCCCTCACCGCCCGTCTCCTGCGTCATCAGCCTGGGAACCGGGTTTGTCAATGCGGAGTCGCCAGCGAGCGCGTGGTTTCACCTCACAGGCGTGGTATCCAGTGTGATGGACTTCTCGACGAATACGAACGCGAAGGCTAAGGACTTTACGCGCCATATGAATAGGCTGAATTGTCGCGCTGAGCACAAGAAGAGCCAGTATGTGAGGCTGAATCCCAGGCTGACGGCGAATATTGGCCTGGCGGATTACACGAGGATGGAGGAGCTGAGGGAGCTTACGCTCAAGTACATTAAGGAGGAGGGGAGTCAGGAATGGATCGATAAGGCCGTGTGTGGGATCTGTTGTGAGGAGTGTGAGAAGTGTGAGGAGAAGTGAGAAGGGGGTTTGCGGGATCTATGCCCTGAAGGTTGCCAGTCAATCAAGCAGATGTAGAATCCATCTTTTCGGAGTGTTGACCGTGCTCGATATTGCGGGCCAGATCGCGGCTGACCTGATGGATGAGGAGCTCGAGACCTTGCCTGACCACTTGGCAGAGGAACTGCGAGGTGTCGACGGAGGCTACACGCTCTTCGCTCTTTGAGCACAGAAGCCGACTCAAGCTCAGCCAGAGCAAAAGTACCCACAGTCAGCAATCTGCACATCAGACCTCGGAGCACGCTTCCGCACTCCATGCACCCAATCTCAACTAACCCACCAGCTCTCCGATTACAATCACCAAGGCATCGCCTCAGGTCCCCTCTCCCCCCTCACACCCCCCGTCCGTCCAGCCTCAACTCTCTCCTCCACCTCTCCATACCCATGTCCAACCCCCCACCTCCTCTTAACCCTCCTAACCGCAAACCTCCCAATCCCCCACACAGTACTCGCAATGATAGTCCCCGCAATCCCCGTAGGCGCAAGCACAAACCCCGCTCCACTCACGAACGTGCCGATAGCGCCCGCGCCCACAGTCGCAACCAACGACCCAATGGCAACATACTTCGCATACCGCACGACGCGCCAGAAAACAAAGATCAGGCTGGAGCGCAGGACGCGGAGCAAAGCGCGCGTGCGGCGCGAGGCGACGGCACCCGATCCCGCGGTTTTGGGGTCGTATAAGTAGCGCAGATTCCGTTTTGTCGTGGCGAGCGCGGAGCGGGAGTGTGCGTCTATGGCCGTGTCGTCCTGCTGCGTTGTGGAAGCGGATGCCATGGTGGGAAGGGGCTGAGATGTGCTGTGCTGTTGTGTGTGGAGGTCTATTTGTTTTTCGAGGTGAGAGAAGTAGAGGAAGAACCGCTGGGTCGTGACGTCAGATCGTCAACACCCCAAACCCAAGTCCGGCACGCGTTTGTCGCGTCTTTTGACGTGCACTTGCGCGGCTGAGCCGCCGTTCGTTTGCAGCACGCCAGCTTCAGCCGCGAATTTGTAGTCCCCTGCAGGGCCTGAGCAAGAACACCCCTGGCCCCTGGGAACCCTGGGGACCCCGGATGCGACGAGGAATCCCGAGATCGGACGCGGAATCGCAGCCTGTAGGGTATCTACTTTACGCCCTATGGTCTTTACCGATGGTAACCACCTGATATCCAAATCGCTTTTCGTGTACATGTAGACTCCCTAGTCCCCAGCTCTCCCATTCCTAAATACCCTCTTCCCAACTACACCATGCCCTCACCACCCTACTGGATCCAAACCGAAGACTGGCACACAGCCGGCGAGCCATTCCGCATTGTATCCCACTTCCCCGTCACCTCACTCCCAGACGCGCCCACAGTAGCAGAACGCCGTTTCGCCATCCTCTCCACCCCAAACCACCCCCTCGATCTCCTGCGCCAGCAGCTATGCCACGAGCCGCGGGGCCACGCGGATATGTACGGCGGGTTCATCACGCCGCCTGATGACGAGGGCGCGCATTTCGGGGTGCTGTTTTGGCATGCTGAGGGGTTTAGCACGGCGTGTGGGCACGGGTAAGTTCTAAGGCCTTTGGAGATGGGGAGCGGCTGTGGAAGGGCGGCGTGCCCCGGTGGACCGTTTTGAGGAAAGGATGGGAAGTGCTGATAAGAGGGAAACTAGGACTATGGCATTGGGGTACTGGGCTATTAGTTCGGGATTGGTACGCGCGCCGGGGGGCGAGGGTACGGTGGACGTTGTTATCGATGTGCCGTCCGGGCGTGTGACGGCTTCTGTGAAGGTGAAGGAGGGGAAGCCGGTGCACGCGGATTTTGTTAACGTGGCGAGCTATCAGCTGGCAAAGGGGCTGGAGGTCCAAGTTCCGTCCAGGGGACTTAGCGTTCTCGCGGATCTGTCGTTTGGGGGCGCCGTGTACGCCAGTGTCGATGCCGCGCAGTTCGGTTTAAGGGTTGAGCCGGGGAATGCGGATCTGTTTATCGCGTTGGGGAGGGAGATCAAGAAGAGTCTGGGGACGAGGGCGCATTATGGTAGGTACGACTGTTACGGTGTAATTTTCTACCATGAGGATGAGGGGAGGGAGGAGGGTGTGGTACGGCAGACCAACGTCACTGTGTTCGCGGACGGCCAGATTGATAGGTCACCCTGCGGATCGGGGACTTGTGCGAGGATGGCGGTGTTGTTGGCGGAGGGGCGGGTCGGTGCTGGGCGATCGAAGCTGGTGCACAGTTCGATTGTGGGATCGGTGTTTGAGGGTTACGTTGTCAGGGAGGAGAAGAGCCCTGTGGAAGGTGGCCCGTCGGCGTGTATTGTGAGGGTGAGGGGTTGTGCAAATTTGGTGGGCAGGATGAGCTTTCTGATTGACGAGGAGGATCCGGTGAGACCGTTTCGGTTGCGGTGAGGGCTGTGGTCGTTGTAGGGATACAGATTGTGTTTGGGCTCTTTGGTGCACCACTTGTTGTCTACTGCCTAATTGCACAACTGAAAGTTCAATAGTGCAGTAAGTTGGAACCCTTCCTGCACGTACAGGATTTGACATGGGGAGCACTCGAAATGGCCATGACTTTGCTGTTGCTTTCCATGAGCCCTGAGATGTCGCCACAGCAGGACGAAGCTATGCAAGACAGCGAAGAGCTGCTCCTCAAGACGCCGTTACTGGAAGGGTAATATGTTGGCAGAACAGAGGAGATGTGGAGTCAACAAGCATGTTGATCGGATCACCATTCTAGTCGAGGGCCTCTCTGAATACACCAATAGTTACCGCGGCGCGATTCCTAGTAAATAACTAATCTCGATGATGGAGCCACACCTCGCCGTGGTGTCGGGGCTTCAAACACCGCCACAGATGTCACCCTCAACACATTCGCACCTACTCGGATTGCGCCGAATAAACCTGAAGTCCTCCTAAACATACGTTACAAGCTCAGCTCACACAACCTGCCCCCGGCTTTCGTACCGCATACACCGCCACTAATAGTCATCTTCGGTCTCTTCCAAGCTGTAAGGCCAGCACTCAGCGATTCCCGTCCTCGCAGGAATAGTGACCGCGATGGGGAAACCTGTGTCAATCAGCAACACGGCGTGAGCAATACTTCAATTTCACTCACCACCATAATCCGGGTCCTCGTTCGGCATGATGAGGAACTCGCCACTCCTCGTCTCATCACCGCCGAGGATTTTGGATGTCCTCAGCTCGCCCGTCTGCGCATCGATTTCCTTCTCCTCCGCATGCAGTATCCCCGTAAAAGTCGCTTTTGCACTGGTGCTCGCGAATGCGACGTTGAAACCCCATCCAGCGCACAGAAACTTACCGTTGCCTTGGTGAATCACCATCCCAGCGCCGGGGCCTGGTTTGCCAAAGACAAACGCCGGGGTTACATTGACATGGTATCCGGCAATTGTCTTGGTCCACAGCTTTTTCTCGTTCGCTTTGCCTTCGCCAGGTTCATCGAAGTAGAATCCAAACATGTCTTCTGGGCGCTCTGCCTGCGCGGCGAGGATGTGATGTCTGAGGCTGTGGAGGAGGGCGTAGTGCTTTGTAGTTGCCGAGTCGCTTGCGGTCAAGGAGTCGATGCCGAACGGTGAGCACCCAAGGGCGAGATACGTCCCGTATGCGAGCCACACGCGGCGTAGCCCGTAGTCGTCGCGGCGCTGCTCGGGGATGAACAGGGGCTGGTTGCCGTGGCGGTAGTTGATGCATGTAGTCTCGTAGTCATGGAGGTACAGATCCGGTGAGATGAAGTCCAGCGTCGGAGCGTTGAAGGCGTAGATGTCCATGGTGTGAGGGCATGGTCCTCCAGATGGGTAGACGCCTGGCCGCGCGCCCCCGCCGACTTTGAAGTCGACTTCAGCTACGTCGAGGTCATCGGCGTTGTCAGTGTTGAGCCAGACGTTTGCGTAGAGCGGAATGGGGTATGCCTTCTTGCCGGCTGAGGCGACGTGTTGGATGTACTTGGAGAACGCGTTAGCCATGAACATTTCCTCGGCATCGAGTTCGTTGCTGCAGCCAAAAACCTCTTTCCAAGATGCATTAGTAGATGCAGATCGGAGGTCGGGGAAGCGCTTCGTGAATTCTGGGTGCAGGCGAGAGTACTCTGCTTGGAGATGCTGCAGTAGACCCGATGGTACTGGCCTGCTGTACTCAGTCTCCGCAATCTTCGAGCGATCTCGATAATCGCCCAGTAACCCGGTCTCGTTCTCCACCTGGACCATTACCACAGTCTGATGCTTGGAATCGAAATCTTTCAGATGCGCCATCAGCTTCTCGAAAGCTTTTGCATCTGCTGTCCAGCAGTTCTCCGAAAAAGGACTGAGGAGCTCAACAGTTCGTCTCCTGTTGCCTGCTTCAATTGTGTGCACTCTTGGAAAGCGCTTGGCATCTTTCTTGACCCATGCAGGCACGTATGTGGACAATGCGTTCTTGAAGCTGCCGAACCACAGCAACACTAGCTTCATATCCCACACCCGAGCTTCCTGGATGATGGCATCGAGGTTCGAGAAATCAAAGTGACCCTCAGTGGGCTCAATCTGTTCCCACGACACTGACCCCAGGAGCGTATTGATATGCATGTTTTTCATGTTCTGCCAGACATTGTTGGTAGCCATGTAGCTGGCAGAGCTGAGCGTGGAATTGTGCAGCTCGGCACTGAGCATGAGGAACGGCTTGCCATTGACGATGAGCTGGCTGGATGTTTTGGTCTTGCGGAGGTGTGGTATGTCCGTCGCGGTCATCTTGATGTGCGGAATTGGCAGCACAGGTTTTCCAGAGACTCACGATTTTGTGAATCGTGTAAAGGCAGTCGGTTGGAACAGATGTAGAAGTCTATCCATCAGGAGACATTGAAGCGTCTCTGGCAATGGAGAGCTGACCAATGTGGTAACCCGCGGCTGTCCAGCATTTACCCTAGTTGCTTCCTTCCGATTGGCTCCCCCGCTTGTCAGAGCGGGAAGGAGCATCGTGGGGTGTGGGAACATCTACCACCGCATAAACCTCACACATCACTTAACATCAACCACGATGACGGGGTAGACTTCTTGATATTGTCTCTTCGATTTCATTAGCCTCATGGTCTTATGCTACGTGCAGTCCCCGCGTGAACGTGATCAGGCGTAGCAGCATGTAATGCACCTTCAACGATATCGGCCCTTGTTGCCTAAAATTGGCAAACACAATCAATACCTGGACAGTATAGATCAGCGACGATCAATCACAATCCGGGCATGGCCAACCAGAGCTCGATATAAGTGTGGGCCTCCCGCCGGAGAATTGATGCGCAGCACGATGCTTGAGTCGCCGAGCAGTCGCCAGGAATAACTCAAACTTGGGCAGGGTTATATGAAAGCCACCTCATTTATGATGCAACAGTGCTTTCGATGATTTCGTGACCAGCGGGCCTGTTGTTTGACACATCATCAAATAACATGCAAGAGCTCTATTATCACATGAGCGAAGCTGTAGGTTTCGCCTCAATCTCAGTCTCCCCATGAATCCCCGCAATGCATTCGCGACTCGCCCTCTGGCCCTCCTGCCAGCTCGGATATCGTGTCGCGTACCATTTCGCAATCTCCCCTGTGCCCTTCTCCGCAATCCAGTCCGCGAGACTCACGCCGTCCTCAATCGCTTCATTTGCTCCTCCACCCCCGATAATTTGTTCCGCATGTGCCGCGTCGCCGACGAGGGAAACCCCCCTCCCTGCAAGCGACACCAGTTCCGATTGAGGTACTACTACACTGCGCATCAACCAATGCAGAATCCTCTCACCCCGCAAGCGCTCTGCATCAAACACATCCCTGAACCCCGGGCTTAATCCGCCGCTCAGCGCAGCCACCTCGCTGAAGAACTCCTCCGGGATGGACTTCGCAGCTGCCTGGGACCGACCAGGGTTGTGCAGCGCGTCGTCATCTCCCCTTGCAGGGCGTGAGTAGATCCAGTTCAGACTGACATCGCGACTCGAGGCGGATCCGATGCTGAGGTTCAGCACCACGCCACGGTCTTGCCGTTCTTGCACCACCGTCCCACCCGCAAACAGCTCAGCGTACAGCGTGTCGAAATCATCTTTGGAAACCTTCCGCTTGCCGTTGAACGCCACGTACGGGAGGATCCGTGGCTCGATAGAAGGGAGAAAAGTCACGCGGATGACGGAATGCGGGCCTTCTGCGTCGACGACAACGTCGCTTGTTGCCGTCGTCCCGTTTGCGAACTTCAGGGTGAATCCCGCCCCATTGGCTGCTTCCTCGACATCTTGCAGCGCGTGCTCCCATCGTACGTCCAGTCCTTCTCTTAGCAGCGCCTCGAACGCGCTGCGGTTTGCGCGGAAAGATGAGGGTTCCAGGTTGCGGTAGCCATACGCTTTGGTGGTGATGGCGCCAGCGCCGCCGCTCTCGGCATCGACTGCAACGCGGCTATTGAATGTGGTTTCATCGATGTTTAGAGCCTTTAAAAGCGGGCGGTATGATGAGGGTTGGAGCGTGATGGCGTAGTGGTTACGGGGTCGTGCTGGGGCCTTTTCATATAGAATGGCGCGGACGCCGCGCTGCAGCAAACATCGCCCGAGTGTGAGGCCGCATATTCCTGCGCCGATTATACTGATGGTTGGTTGGGACATGGTGGGTTAGAAGGGGAGGTTGTGGATTAAAAGGACAGTGATGGTTGTTTGATGTGGTTGTTCCTGCAGTATAATGGTCGACTAGTTTCGGCGATCGGGCTGGATCGAGCCAATCACAGGCTCTGAGGACAGCTGCTTTCTCCCAATCAGAGTTGAGGTCTGTCTTCCATGCTGATAGTGTTCCTAACAAACTGTTCAAAGAGGTCGAAGATGATTACCAGCAGTGGTGGAGGGAACAGTGCCTAGTTACAGGTGATAATGACATGTGCGGAATCTGCTGTAGTGCGCATCAAGCGTGAGAAGAGGTAGCAGCTGCGTCGAGCTCAGAGAGCTCGGAGTCCTCTGACTCCGAATTATCGTCTCTTGCTGGCTCAAGGCTCTCATCGGCGTCGTCATCATCTTGGATGGATTTGAGCTCTTTCGCCAGAGCATCGGACCCTGTACAGAATGTAAGAAGGGCCGTTGCCTTCTCAAAAGAATTGTTGCTCAGGGTATGATTGTTCAGCGAGGACGCCATGTCGCCGTGATGGGCGCGAAATACCCACTCTGTGGCCCAGTCTTGACCGAGATTCTTCCATACCGGAGGGAGATTGGGTGGCGAGGTCTTTGGAGCTGAAGCTTGAGCTTGAGCTTGAGCTTTCCGCTGTTTGCGCGGTCCACGCTGTTTCAAGATGGCATTAGTCGCCTGTTGGTCTGCCATCTTATTACCTTCACTCTTGTCATGGCCCTTAACCCAGATGAGCTCCACGCGGACTCCTTGTTCAACGAGCCACTCAGCAGCATCAAACATCTCTTTCAAAGCGAAGAAGCCATGATGCAATGGACCGATGCACAAGTTCTTGCCTGTCTGAAGGCTTAACAGTGACGCCTGCGAATCCGTGTAGATCCGCAGAAGCTTGAACTTGGTGCCTTTCTTCTGCACGGATCCTTTTGCCAGATACAAGGCAGCAGCTATTGCATACATTTCGGCATCTTGGGCGTTTCCACGAGACACCTCACCTAGTTCATATGCCTTCTTTTGCTGCTTGCCAGACTTGTACGACACAAGGCCAGCGCCCAGGAAGCCATTGTTTGCTCCGCCGTCAACCCATTAAACTGCGGCGGCGCCTGAATCGATGTCACTTTGAATGTCGCTCAATCGCGACTCATCGTCACTGCGTGCAGCCTCGTTTGATGGAATAATGATCGTTCCGGCGAATTTGCGTCCTGAACCGATCAACTCATGGCACAATCGGTCCCTTCGCAGCTTTGTCTTGCTCTTGATGCTCTGGAACTCAGAACGAAGCCTCAAAAGGACTTTAGAGGGCCCTACAGTGGTGTCCTTGCCGTCTTTAGGTGCCTTGTGAGCGACGAACGCTTTGCGGGTCTTGCTTTCCTTCTTGGAGCGCGTCATACCTAATAAGTGTGTCAGCGAAGTTTTCTTTGAAGAGTGAAGGAAAAAGAAAGTGCGGCGAGAAAAAATTCGATATCATAACGCGAGCAGTGAAAGTGAAGATGAACAAAGTGTTTTTGATTGCTACGTAATGGCATGCATCGCATGTCAAGCATCAGCCACTTCCATCGCTCCTCCTACATTCATTCAACTGGTGTCTTCTACCGCCGTCTTTCTACCTATTATACCTTCTTAACTTGATCAAGTCCTACTTCCGCTTAGGAAAGAACGTAGGTCTGCCATTCCAACCATTCCAATACCACTTCTCTCCCCTATTATACCAAGTGATCATTGCATCCGTGATTCCTACCCCGTCCGCCACCTCGACATCTCGTTCGCGCACCTTCCGGATCATGTACAGCTGGGATTGTGACAATGGCATGACTGAGTACCCCGCCGTGACACTGTCTGTCACAGTTCGGCGGAGGAAAGTCGTGAACTCGGATTTGCCAGGGAGAGTTTGGATGCCCATAGCTCGGAGGAACCCAGGAAAGCCATTGATGTCGCGGATCTCACGGATGCGATGGGCCATGTTTACAGAGGCACCTGGGATGATACCGTGATTGTCGAAGAGTTCGTCGCGGATGGAGGTGAGTGACTTGTTTGACGGGCGAGCGGAGGAGCTGAATAGCTTGAGGAACATGAGTAAGCGGTAGGATGTCCTGGATGCTTCGAACGTCTTTACCAGGCGGTACTCCGATACGGGAGATGGCTCGAGATAAGCAAGCTCGGCCATGTTCGCGCCCTTGGTGTCGAGCATCCATACCACGTTACGGAGGATGGCTTCTTTTATTATAGCGAAAATTAGAGGTTCCGTGAGCCCTTGCTCGGAGATCAGGGACGCCACAAGTAGATGACCAAGGTCTGGGAAGTGTTTTTTGCTTCGCGGGCCCTGGAGGAATCGCGCAATCATTTTATTCGCAGCCTGAACGATTTCACCTTGTTCGGTAGCCAGGCACAATAATAGGTGAAAGGTTGCGGAGTACGCTTCCACAGCCTTCTCTGAAGCGTGGTTCAGAGTACTACGGCCGTCCGGCTGACGGAAGTTTTTCTCAGCATCTGCTGAGAACTGCACGACCACATTGTTCATGAGATTGTAGAGAACACCGATGTCACAAGGCTCGCTGCTACGCATTTTTGCGAAACTACGGATGCCCTTGAGACATGCGCCCACGTTACCCTTGACCGAGTTCCAATGCCGCCTGCTGAGGGGCAGTGGCAACCACTTCTGGAACTCGACACCTTGTACGCTGCGGCGCACATCGTGCTGGAAGAATGCTTCCTGACTCAACAAGTCGAACTCAGATCGCAGCACCGGCTTACCGCCGCCAATAACAGAAATACCGATTCCAAGCTTCGCCACCATATATGACTTCTTCAGAACGAAGCACTGTAGTTCGCGAGTGCGAATGAAGCCGTAAGAGGTCATAGTGCGCTTAATGACCGGAACCGCATCTGCTAGTACGAGAATGTCCTTTGTGGGCATCTCCTCCAGCATCATGAGAACAATCTCGTCGGGGAGCGAGAGAAGCTTCGAGACGGTAGACGGTAACGCTGCCGGTAGCTTCGCTGCGGGATTGTTGCCTTGAGTGGGCACCCATTCGGGCTTGAAACCACAGCGATTGCAACAGTAATCATTCGATCCACAATTTTCCCACCAGTAACGTTGTAGAGCGTTGTGACGACGATACCCCAGAAGGTTCACTGAGCCTCCTCCGTGATCCTGTTCCAGCGACTCGCTGGTAAAGAAGCTGAGGAGCTGGATGAGCACACCCTTTAGAGTGTATGCAGGGGTCCATCCCTCGGTGGTGTTGAGGATAGTGGCGCAGATATAGGTTCCGAAGATATTAGGATGAACGATAGGGCTTTGGATGGTCACGCTCGGGGCATGAAGCGGGTAGTCGCTGCCAAACTCAATCAAGAGGTGCAGCGGACCGTAAGCCTCTGTAGATAGAATGAGACAGGCCTTGCGGAAATCCGCATCGTCAACGTGCAGATGGATGTTGGGGTATGGATACTGCTGCACCTCGGCGATGTCGTTGAGCAGTCGGCGCTGCAGAGCTGATGGTGCGAATGCTCTGTCGGAAGGAGCCATCCCGGTATCGTTTTGGGAAACGTGAAGATCGAAGAAGCGATATTGCTATCGGCCTCCTGATGCTTCTCTTTGTGAAGCAGAAAACGCATCACTTATACATCTTCGAACAGTTGATCAATGGCAGTCGTTTGTTCGATTGCCGCCCTTCAGCAAGAGCCTTCACCTGTCGCGACATTTTTACGCCCTCGCAAGACTAGGCAGCGAACGTCCAATCGCAAACTCTTGCAAAATTTCGTAATTATGGATGCTCGAATGTTAGACGGCGGATGTCAGAGGGCGGCAGTCCCGTGCGCTTTGCCCTTTTCGACTGGTGTCCTCGCCCTTTGCGCTGCGCCCCATCTCTCCAACTTCGCACGATGAGGCGAAGCGCCATACGACTCCTCTATCTCGATCGCAAACGTATAATTTGGATTAGTCGGCAAGCTACGTCTAGACCTGAGACGCCATCAGAGCACTTCGGACTGGTAACGCGAGGCTGCACGTGGGCCCTGGCGATCAATTTGAGCACCCCAGCACACAGTATCCCTACCGGACCGACCATAGCTTGTAGCCTCGCGTCCTTCCTCAACTCCAACGTTTATCGTGCAGATCGGCGCCTCAAACACCGTGCGTCTCCCCAGATTTCAAAGCAGCGCATTATTCAGGCAGGGCATATCGAACGCCGCCGTCCTGAGGTTGGGCTGCGAGACCGTGCTTGCGCCAGCAACCATGCATCGCCGGTGAAATTTCCACACCTCCGGTACCATTGTTGTGCTGATCACCACCGCTCTGCTGGTCACAAACACAACTATAACACATCTGCTATAGCTGTGTTTCGTGCGTGGACAGGTTCACATCGACAGAACTGTCGGGGTATTGAATGCGAAAAGCACGAGACGGACAAACGTCTGGGCTGGCAGGGAACTACTCAGTTCCGTGGAACGCCGCCCCAGAAAATGTTACAATCTCGCAAACCTTGTCTACCAAAGTCTTGGCCTTGTAGACTATATAACCAATCCAGCGCCGCTGGACCACTCTCCGAAGCTGCGCTTCCTCCCGCAGCCTTCCGCGGCTCCAACGTCTGAAACATGAGTGTTCCGCGGCGGCCTCCTTATTCGGCCGTTTCGAACTCGCCGTCCTGCCCATTCGCCGTATGCTTTACCCATACGCTGTTTACTTTGGGCGTAGTTGCCCTCTCGAAGGAGGAATTCCACGGCGAGATCTTAGTATTGATGATGAATGAACTTGCGCAAGGGCACGAGCCGTTCAAGCACAAGACGGCGTTTTGCGGGCGTGAACCTTATACGTACTGTCTAGGTGGCTTCCTCAACACCATATAGGTGATAACGCGGCCTGATATATGGATAGCCAGTTCAGCGCTGTCCACAGGTAGTATCATCTCTTGACTGCTCAGTTCCTTGTCTCCGTGCGTTCCTTCCATCTATCTCCTTTGTAATTTCCAGTACACTTTCCTATTCTTCCAACATGCTGCAATCACCACAAGATGCCTTCTACCCACCCAACGAGCTGGCCTCACCTCCACCAGCCCAGCCACTGAGGAAACCAAGCGTTGTCGCCCCCTTCAGCGAGCCAGAAGAAGACTTCGAGCCATTCCCTCGCTCGGGTTCCGGGCTCAGCAGCCACAGCAGCGCCAAAGCCAGCCGCCACCGCAAACACGAGTCCTACGATCTGTCTGGCAGCATCTTCCTCGTCACCTCCGCTGGCAAAACACTGAATCTCCCCATGCCCTCCAGCAGCCCCGAAGATCCTTTGAACTGGTCTTGGTGGAAGACGTCTGGCGCCGTTGTAGCGATAGCCTTCTTTTCCATGATTTCACTGGTGCTGGTGCAGGCAGCTAGTCTGCTATTCCACGGGATCATGGCCGACTTCGACAAGCAGGTACGTATACACCTCCAATCCCCGCGACTACAACCCCCCATCTTACGCAACCTCCAACAGGAGACTTTCCCCTGGACAAAAGAGACCCTGATAACAGCCCCAACCCTCTTCATGGGCATCGGAGCCCTCCTCTGGGTCCCCCTTTCCCTAGGCCTAGGCCGGCGCCCAGTCTTCCTCATCGCCACACTGATGGAGCTCATCGCCACGCTCTGCGCCGGCTACACCACCAACTTCTACCAACTCCTCGCATGCGTGTGCTTCCTGGGCCTGGGCGAAGGCTTCGCCCTAACCTCCGCCCTCCTGATGATGATCGACATGACATTCATCCACCAACGCCCCACAGCCATCGCGCTCCTCTGGTCCCTCGCAGGCTTCGGCGGGACCTCCAGCCTCGTCTTCGTGCCACTAATAACCTCCAACGGCACGCACTGGCGCTCATTCTACCACTACTGGTCCCTGCTCCTCGCCCTCTCCCTGCTCTCCACCTACCTCTTCTACCCAGAAACCTACTTCAAGCGGCCCACCGTAGCCTTCGACGGGCTAATCCTACTGCAATCCGCAACCGAGAACCTCACAGTCTACAAAGACGACTCGCATGAGTCCCCCATCTACCGCGACCTGCCCCAACTCCCTTCCTCCTCCCGCGGCGCTCCTCGCAAGGGACTCTCCGGTCTCCGCGACCGGCTAGGCCTCTCCCGCTCCTCCTTCGCCTCATGGCCCGCAATCTGGCACTGCTGGTACGAAATGGCCTTCTGCGCCATCAACCCGCTAATCTTCTGGGTCTTCATCGCCTCCGCGGTAAACTTCGCAGGGATGCTCTTCATCGGCGCAACCTACGCGCAGACCCTGCGCTCCCCGCCATACTCCCTTCCCGCCTCGCAGATCTCGCATATCAACATCGCAAACGGCTTTGGCGCACTTGCCGCTTTCCCCCTCGGCGGCCCGCTTGTCGTGAGACTAACATCGCGCCTCGCCCGCCGAAACCGCGGGGTCAGGGAAGCAGAGCACTTCCTCGTCGGATACATCCTCCCCGTGCTGGCCGGCGCAGCGAGCACGCTGGTCTACGGCTTCGCGGTGCAGTACAAGCTGCATTTTTATTTCTACTTCCTGGCCTCAGGCCTCAATGGGTTCTCCTTCACTACGATGTCCATCACCAGCACAATGTGGGTTACCGAGGCGTTTCCGCGGTGGGCGGCACCGGCGATCAGTGTGCTGGGCGGGGGCAGTTATATTCTGAGCTTTGCGATGTCGTTTGCGATGGTGCCGTGGATTGCGGCGCATGGGTATGAGTTGGTGGGGATTGAGCTGGCGGTGCTGCAGGTTGTGGGCGGGTTGGTGGCGGTGCCGATTGCGTTTTGGGGGAAGAGCTTGAGGCAGGTTATTCATGGGAAGTGGGCTAGTGAGCGGGCTGGGGCGTTGAGGCCTTTGTAGATTTGGGACTTCTGGTGGCTGTGGTAGCGGTAATGATACATTCACAAGCCTCTAGGCATATGAATACAGGTGTAGTCGATACTTCTCATTGTTGTATAACCGTTTCTTCGTGATAGTGAGCAAGGGGTATATCCATGGATGCCAGAATAATGAATGTCAACCACCAAAAACCCAAACGCCAGCAACAACAGTAATAGCAAAAACACCCTCAGATTTCAGACTCTCCAGCGCGAACCACGCCCACCGGGAACTTGGCCGGTCCCTGCGACAGTGCTGCAGCTACTTCGCGCTGCAGACGATCACTACAAGTTCATATCAGCTTGAGGCACCCAAAAAACGACGCGGGTAGGTGTAGAGTGCTACAACCTGCCCGGTGCGATCTTCAGCCTCTTCCACATGCCGACGTGTTCAATGCCTTCTTCGATCCAGTGTGGCTCGGCGGGGATCTCAATCTCATCGTTGTCATTGCGCAGCTCCTCCCGGAAACCATGCTTCTCCCACATATGCTTCAGATGAGCCTGGGCATGTATCATAACAAGACCTTGCCAGGAGAGTGGTCGAGCAGCGTTGGGCCCTTGGAGTGCTGCCAACTCGCGAGTGGTCGGCGAGGGCGGCACGTATATCGCATCGGGCTGCTGGGCGGCAAAGTCGAGGACAGAGTTGATCAGCAGCTTGGACAGGCTGAGCTTGCGGTAGGGCGCCAGGACGGAGAGACGGCCCAGCTTGACGTACGGCTCGGCGATGTGATCGGCCGAGTTGGAGGCCGGCGGATCTGCGTCGGGATGCTTATCGTCCAAGCCGTTATTGACATACTTATTAGGGCCGTGGGGAGGAGGGATGAGACGGATAGTGCCAACTGGAAGCCGCTGGGCAGTCGCAGACGCACGCCTGGCGTCGTCAGCAGGCGTGCTGCCCGAGTCGCTGCGGGCGAGCATGTTCTTCGGCGGCGACGCCGACGACGTGCCCACTGAGGCATATACGACTGTCATGGTTAGCTCGCATCCACCGGAGAGGCAAGAAGCCACAAGCACTTACCCCAGTGCCAGCTGCGCGCATCGTCCTCGTCGAACTCGGCCTCTAGCGGCACGCCTTGCTCACCGAAAACCTCCTCGCGGACCGACATGGCATCTTTGAAGACGAGCGGAATGTTGTGTGCTGTCTGCTGGTTCCACGGCTTTGTGTTGTCCCAGCCGTCAACGTCGCCTTTGGGTGGGGGCAGTGTCGACATGAATTCGGTGCCGCCGTTGGCAGCGGGGTTGCCCAAGCCGAAGCCATGAGAGAAGCTGCCTGTCCGCTGCGGGACGCGGCCGGTGGTGAAAGGACCGTCCATTTGAGTTGTGTCCGGGAAATTCGATCGCGCTGTTGGAGACAGTCAGGGGATGGCGGGGTAGAGACGTGTGGTGTCTGGTGGAGTCGCAGTGGTGGTCAGGATGGGATGAAAGCAGTGGCAGCTGCGGCGGGGGGAGAAGGCTATGCAGCGCAGCCAGCCAGTGCGGTACTCTTATTGTGGTCGTTGCGCGCCGTATGGGAGCAGACCATGCACCGAATCATCTGTTGGGCGAAATTAGCAAGGCTTTCTGGAAGGCGCAGGTTAAATAGACGCAGGTGCTGTCGCGGCTGGGCCCGCTCTGCCTGCCATGGCCAGTTCCGCGGAGGCACAACTCGCCTTTCTTGCTCCTTGCTCCTTGCAATGCGCAGCAGCAGCTTCAGGAGCTGGCTCTCTTCTCCGAGCGAACCGCATGCGCTGTTGCATGCGCCTTCGCAATGGGTGGATCTAAGTTACAGATGTTGACATCTTTGGAAGGTACGACGTCATAGGGAGACGGCGCCATTGAACCCTTCCTCGGCTCACTCCGCTAGCGCCTTTTGGCCCCTCTGTGCAGGCACTCCGCTCCGACATTCCTTCATTCGCAGCCTCCTGCAGCATCAGGAATGCTGTGGGTGCTATGTTGTGCGAGTCTTTGCCGGTCTTGGGGACCTGTGCAGCGCCTTGATCATAAAGGTGCAGCATGCTTCCTGAAATGCGCCTTGGGTCGACTGATAGTGGTCAATCAAAATCGAGGGATCTTACTCCAGAGTGTCGCTTGTGGCTAACACCACGGTCGGGATCGAGGGCATCACTTTAGGAAAGATCATTCAATGCACGCAATGGCGAAAAGGTCGATCAGAGGTACGTGACACTGACGAGAACTTTAGGTTGCGTAGCTTCGCAGTAGTGTTCCGACTTATCAAAGGGCTCGGAGTATCCTTAAGCTACTCATTGTGCCGGACATCTCTATACTGATATCCATATGTGGTGCAGCAGGTCTTCGACTGAGCCTGGAAGTGTTTCCACGTTCCTGAGAAATGATCCAGAGCAGCCAGCGACGAATCGCGCATTGCATGCACGACAGCATTGCAAGTTCCGTTCGCTTGTGTTGTGCATATGGATTGCAGCAGACCGCAGTTCCACACAGACGAGCGATTGTGGAGTGGAGCCAGGCAATCGATTACCCTAATATCTTGATATCATGACTATTGAAGGCAGCTATGACTTTAAGTAAAGACCATCAACATTGATCCTGCCTTATCTATACGCAGCGGTACATAAAGCAGCTACAGGGCAAAACTCAAATGTAGCCAGGGCCTAGAAGTGCGCTATTCCAACGCAGACCAGAACTAGCAGACTGTTAGTGGTCCAAGTCTTGAAATGCTGCTGCGTGGCCTGTCGCAATACTGATGCTCAAAAACATGAGGCGCGATACACAGGGTCTTTGTGTAATGCTACAAGCGACAAACGCGGGGAAAGCGTGGGGGCCGCAGTTACCCGTTCACACCTAGGCCGAACCCCACCTACCCGCCCTTCACGCCGCTCACGACAGACAACCAAAAGGAAAGGTTATATAAATACAGGAACAACCACCAATCACCAATCTCCTACGCCAAGAGCTCATCTATACAATGTCGCATGCTCCCTCCCTAGACCCTGCGGTCCACAAAAAGACGATCAAGCTTGCAGAGTATCTGTTTACTCGCTTGGGACAGCTAGGCGTTGGCGCTGTTCACGGAGTGCCAGGTAGGTTAGACGATACATTAATCTGTTAGATTTCGGTGATAACATCATTTCAAGGCGACTTCAACCTTGAGCTTCTTGACTATGTCGAACCCTCTGGTCTGTCATGGGTTGGCAATGCTAACGAATTGAATGCTGGTTACGCCGCCGATGGGTACAGTAGGATCCGTGGCATTGGTGCTCTTGTCACCACATTTGGAGTAGGTGAGCTATCAGCAATCAATGCGATAGCGGGTGCCTATGCAGAGCGAGCTCCTGTAGTGCACATTGTTGGCACCCCAGATCGAGAAACGCAGGACAAAAGGATGCCAGTGCATCACACTTTCAACGACGGCAATTTCCGACGATTCGGTCAGATGCACGCTCACGTCACAGTAGCGCAGGCCAGCCTGAGAGATTCACTTACTGCTCCTCAGGAAATTGACAGAGTCTTGGAGCAGTGTCTGACGCACAGCAGACCTGTGTACATTGAGGTTCCTGTCGATGTCGTTAACATGCAAGTCCTGGCAGAGAGACTGACCCTGCATCGAATTGAACTACCAGAGATTTTCGCTACAGAGCATATTCTCGATGCCGTAGAAGTTATTTGCCAGAAGCTCCAAACCGCCAAGCGGCCTATCATCTTGCTCGATGGCGAATGCAGAGCTCTTAATATCACAAAAGATGTCCAATCATTCGTCGAAGCAACTAAGATACCCACATGGACAACCTCTATGGGACGCGGTCTTATTAATGAGAGTCTACCCAATTTCCAAGGAGTTTATAAGGGCTCGTTCGATCTACAGTCGGTCCAAGATTTTTTCAAACAAGCAGATTTGGTTCTGATCTTCGGGCCGCATTTCAGCACAACAAACTCATATGCGTTGACGGCGAAACCGAGCTCGAATGTCAGCATCGTTGTTTCAGATTCAGAGATCGACGTCGCAGGGAAAATCTATCGAGACGTCCCCGCCAGGCTCGCATCTCACATGCTCGTGAGGATGTTCACTGAGACTTGCGAAGCTGCTCAATACTCCACGACAGACCTGGAAGCCTTGCCATGGCATCGAACACCATCAATCCCATTCTCGAGCGTACCAAAGGACGAACCCATCTCACACTCCAAACTCTGGGACCTTTTTCCCACATTCATCCGCTCTGGCGACATCGTCATGGGCGAGACCGGCACCTCTGGCTATGGCGTACGCGAGATGCGTACACCACCCAACGTGCGAGTCTTTGCGCCTGTAACATGGCTTTCGATCGGGTACATGTTGCCTGCCGCTCAAGGTGCCGCACTAGCGCAGCAAACTGCTCAGGCGAAGATAGATGCTTCCATAGACGGGTCTACAGTGAGACCTGCAAAGGATGGACGCACAATCCTCTTCATTGGAGATGGGAGTCTACAAATGGTAAGCGATTCCCGTCTCTACATATGAGCCTTACACTGCCCTTACCTCAGAAACTCCAATCTAACCTCCTCCCAGACCGTCCAAGAAATCTCCACCATAATCCGCCTCAACCTCAATGTAATCATCATCGTCCTCAACAACAGCGGCTACACCATCGAACGCGCCATCCACGGCCTGCACCAGTCCTACAACGACGTCGCCGCCTGGCGGTACCTAAACGCACCCAGTTTCTTCGGCGCGAAGGAAGGCACCTTCACAGCGCAGGCCCGGACCTGGGGCGAGCTGGAGTCAGTGCTGGCGAGTAAGGAGCTGAGCGATGGTGAGGGGCTGCGCATGGTCGAGCTGTTCTTGGACCGCGAGGATGTGCCCAGGGGACCGTTGGAGTGGCTCATGGGCAAGGAGAAGAAGAGAGTGGAGGGATTGGAGGCGGGGAAGGAAGTCGTGCCGTGAGGTCAAGGTTGGGACCTGATTCTTACGACATAGATATCGGGGTCTGGAGTGGTAGCCTCGTCAAAAGCTAGTTCGCAAGATCGACATTTGTTGCGAGCTTGCTCCCTTTGCGCCTTCTGTTTGTCGGTGGCAGTTACCTTTCATTGGTCGTGGTTGCCGATTGGCACTAGTCTGTCGTCAAGTACACACACCCCTCAGCAGCTCATACCCCACACTTCTTCTCCACACATCAGTTTGCTGCGCTTATCGACTCAGCCTTGTTGCTTTATTTTGTACACGTGACTTCTCTCTTCCAGACGAGATCTATCCACCGATCTCACTGACGCTTGACTAATGAGGCGTGCAATGTGCGCGTGCGACTGGTCTGTTTGCCCCCAGAAGCCTCTCTGTTGTTTGCTTTGTGTAAGCCCGAGATCACAGCAAGCGCTTACCTTGAGGCTAAGTGGTAGTGTGTTTATGATTGCGCCTATTTAGCGCTGGGGTGTAAGCACGTATAGAGGGCCAAGATGGGTGTCAGCCCTGTAGCCGCCAGCCTCGTCTGAACATCGTCAATAACCATCCAATCATTCAAGCGGCTCATTCGTAGTCTGAAACACCTTGAATATGTTTCAAATACTTCAGCGCTACTAGAGATCCAGCATCCTCAATTCTGTAAGACTTAGGCTTCTTACTCACTCTCCATCCACGATCCTCTAGGACCGGATCTCGCCACAATGAACGACAGGTCTATGCTTGGGTATGAGATGTCACGAACACCGTCAGTGTACAGAGTCGCAATTTACCAGGATTCGAGGTTGACAGGTACAGGTCTCGAAGCTCAGTTGTCACCTTTACGAATAACGATGCGGCGCACCCCGATGCTCGCCCCAAAGATGGGCACCGTTTGACAAAGGTCCATGACAGATTTGGCTTGTTGCGACATTTCCGACTCCAATTTTTCGCTTTTTTGGTCTCCCTTTTCGCGAAGACTAAGTGGAACGCAAATACAGAATACCGCAAAGTCGCAATACATCACAACAGAGCGGTTGCTACTGCTCACAGCTTGCTACATCTTATCCCTCTGGCCGGGGCAATGATACTGTTAATTCTGCAATGGAATAACTACTGGGTAGGCTACGAGGATGAGATCTCAACTGCTTTACAATTTGCAGCCAAAGTCCATGAGCTTGCCATGCAAGCCTCTATGGTAGAGGTCCTTCTGTGTCTTATCCGAACAAGACTAGTAAATGACGTTGTCCCCCTCGGTGCCTTGGCATGCGCTATGCAGGCAACCCAATTGTCGTATCTCTGGTCGCTGGACTTTTTCTCTATCTTCCGATCGCGAGCTCTCAAGGGCTGGAGAAGAATCATTGTCATTGTCACTATTCCTATCATCGTTAGTCTAGTCTCAGTCGTTGGACCATCTAGCGCTGTCCTCATGATACCACGTCCGAACAGTCCGAGCATTGCGCACACAGTCACCGTTTACATGAACCAATCTGCTGATATGTTGTATCCTTCCCACAGCAATCTAGAAGAGGAGCAGCAAGGATTGTAAGCACTGAAGCGCTCGACTACTTACCCGACTCATATATAACAGGGATCTTACATTACTCGCGGACAAATTGCGGGAATTACCCATACCATTTGGGACGGAAGGCAGGTCCGATACATTCGTCTATGAAGACAGCGATCCTTCTAGAAGTTTACTATCTAGAAGAGTACTATACTCCTATGGGAAGCACCCAAATGGCGTCAACCAATTCAGCGCTACTATACTCCCCGATAGTGCAAGCGAAGCACTCAAAGATTGGGCGAGAAGTGAATCAGGTCCATGGTCGAATGGAACGATAGAATTTGGTGTACAACATGCTGTCGTCAGCGTCAAATGTATTAAGTCAGAAGAGACTATACAAAGAGAAAGATTGTATTACCTTAAAGACGACGGAGTAACACGAGATGAGCTTCCAGAGCTCAGCAAGATATTGAGAAACATCTCAGGGGCTGGAGTGACCTGGTCCAATACAACGAAAGGCTCAGCTGTATTATTGTCCGGTCCGGTCTATATACCGTCACCGGAGTCCGGATCTCGCTCAACAATAGCCATGCTGTTCCGGGGACATGCCCTAAAAATCAATTCAACCAGGTCAAATCTTGCAAATGTATTCAATGGAACGCGGAGTCAGCTCTCACCGAGGAGAATGGAGCGTAATGAATATCTTGGTGTCAAAGTTTGCACAATATCCGCATACTGGAATAAAGGTATAGCATGGCAGAACGGAAACACCGCATTGAACATTATGACGACATCGAGAGCCTCGATCAATGATCCATCATCTTTATCGGCGCAGAAGGACGCACGGCAGATATCTTTGAACTTTTCTGGCGCCAGCATACTTAGTAGCGAAGCCTTTACGCGGTTCTTGCTCGATGACTCTGCTCAAACATGGCAACCAAAAGACCGCAATAAGGATCCTAATCACGTGAGCCTTGCCATAACCTTGGCCTTGCTGCTTTCCCAGACTTCCCAAGTCGGTGACTATTTCAGCACATCCAAATTTCTTGTCCCTGGACCTATGTCCTACAACTTCACCAACGTTGAATACGGCTATGGCTACGGCACACGCTCCACTTCTATCTACCTGGCTATGACGGTCATGACAATGTACTGCGCCATCATCATCAGCTACATTCTCTATAGTATCGCTGCCGGATCGGTATCTACAGCCTGGGGTTCTGGCGTTGAGCTTTTCGCACTCGCTCTGCAGTCAAGGAAACCAGATCATCTAGGACACACATCCGTGGGTATCGACTCAATCAAACCCTTCAGCGAAGGAGTGGGAATACGAGTTAACCAAGATGACGAGCTTGAGATTGTATTTGCGAATGATAGGGATTTTGGGACCAGGGGGTTGAGGAAGATCAATAAAAACAGGGAGTATTAGTATGTAAGATAGCCTGTACAGATTACAATCCCTCGAACGAGTTATAGTCTTCAAATCAAAGATCCCATTTCCGAGTTCAATGCTGTTCTTGAGTGATTCGCCACAGGTCCCCTCGTTTCCTCATCGACATCGGCAACAACACCCGAGAACGAGCAGGAGTCAGAAAGTGCAAACTCACCACTCATTTCACATCCGCCAAACCCAGACGTAGCCCTCAAAACGACGAGACCAGCGACCCTTAAACAAAACCTAACACGGCACAACCACCCAACCTTTCCCCACAAACACTCCCTTACAGCAGCCAGTATCCAAAGCAGCATCTCCAACAATCCCGAAGACCCCTCTCTCTCTAGGAGTACCCCAAGATCCACCCCCGTATCTGCACCATCCACACCGGATACCAGCCCAGCAGTCAACCAAACCCACGTTCACGAACACAGAGTCAGCGTAGCCCAACCCAAATATATGAGACAGAGACCACATCAGTCTCGTGATTTCACCCTTTCGGGCGTACCTTGCTTCTGCTACTTCTGCTACTTTCCACTCCGTCCCGCCTCTCCCTCTGCTCTTGGCGCTCGGAGTCCACGGAGTCGCCTCATTCAGAATCACTCAGCACCTTGGTCTTAGTACCTGGGCATCTTTCGAGGCACAACACACGACACCAGGGCCGCGCTGTCACCGTACCATTACCATTGTGGATACATACAGCAAGCTGTAGTTCGCTTGAGGATTTCCGATCTGGAGTCGCTGTGCTGCCTGTTATCTGACTCCCGGGGACCCAAGAACTTTCCCGACGAGTAGCGGAAGCAGAAGCGGACGGACATGTTTTGTCGCCCTATGGACTCTCTTTGCTTGCGAGATGACGGCCTGGTAATTGCTGGTTTCAAGCGCGGGGGGAGGGAGGGAGTAGTGGGTGCGCAGTTCTGAGTGGGGATGCGAGGGTGGAAGGATGGTACTGGGTGGTGGGGCTTTTGAGGGGGGCATGGATTAAGGGTTCCTTGGGATTGAGAGGGGAAAGGGGGTTGGGGGTGTGGAGGATGAGAGAGTGTGGATTTGTCGGATGAGAGAGGGGACTGATGCATTGTTAGATGAGTCTTGTCATGGCTGCTGTATGAGATTGTTATGCATTCGTGTGGAAATATATAACGGTACTTTTGAACACCAATTCCTGCCTAACGACCACCCAAAATGCTGTCGCCGTATCATGCAAATTATTTTCTCCAAAACGCGCATGCATCATCCTCTAACCCTCCAGCACCGTCGACAATAACAATATCTTGTCTTTTAAACGCCCGCACTCTTTACATCAGCCTGCTCGCCACTAACCATGGCCTCCAACTTATCCACGACATTCCCATTCTGCTGATCCGCGGCACTGGTCCCATTCCTGAGCGGGCTACCATTCAGACTGGAGCCGGGAATATCGAGGGTGTCGCTCCTCTTAGGCCTGAAAGGAATCGGAGTTGACGGTCTTGAAGCCAAAAACTGTGTACTGCATTAGCCGATTCACCCCCTCCAAATGCTCTCGCGGTCGTGCACCCATACCGAGCTAGCTGCACTCAACAAAGCGATTAGTGATGCCTGCACCACGTCGTGGTGGATGCCCACGCCCCACACTTTCTGGCTGCCTCCTGCCACCACACACCCTATGTACGTGGCGGCTTTGGCGTCCTTGTTGGTTCCGATCGTGTGCTCGTTGTAGTCGACGACGTCGAGCTCGATGCCCAGCCCGCGAAGCGCGTCCGCGAGAGAGGAGATGGCGCCGTTGCCGGAGCCCTGGATCGTGTGCTCCTGCCCGTCGATTTCCAGCACGCCCTTGAAGATACGGCGCAGGTTGGCGGTCTTGTTGGTCTTGCCTGCCTGCGGGGGCTCGGGCGTCTTGGAGCGGTCCGCGATGATGTCGTAGTCGATGAGGCCGAAGCGCGGGTTGCGCTTGAGGTGGTAGGCTTCCTCGAAGAGGGCGGTGATTTCGGTGGGGAGCAGCTCGCGGCCCAGACGGTCCGTCTCCTTCTGCACGACCTTGGAGAAGGCGATTTGGAGACCCCGCGGCAGGTCGAGCTCCAGCTGGCGCTGGATGATCCAGGCAACACCGCCCTTGCCGGACTGCGAGTTGACGCGGATGATGGCCTCGTATGTGCGGCCGATGTCTTGAGGGTCCAGAGGCAGGTAGGGGATTTGCCAGGGGGAGTCGTTGGTCGCGCCCTCTTGCTTGCGCTTCTGGAAGCCCTTCTTGATGGCGTCTTGATGCGAGCCGGAGAAGGCGCAGACGACCAGCTGACCGCCGTAGGGAGCGCGTGGGTGGATGGGGATCTTGTTGCATGTCTCGACCATGTCGATGACAGACTTGAGGTCCGAGAAGTCGATCTTGGGGTGGATGCCCTGTGTGTACAGATTCAGGCCGAGGGTGACGAGGTCGACGTTTCCGGTGCGCTCGCCGTTGCCGAACAGAGTGCCTTCTACACGGTCTGCGCCAGCCATCTGTGCGAGCTCCGCGGCCGCAACAGCGCAGCCACGGTCATTGTGGGGGTGCAGAGAAACGCTGATCTTCTCACGCTCGGAGATGTTCCTGCAGAAGAACTCGATCTGGTCGGCGTAGACATTGGGTGTGGACATCTCGACGGTGGCGGGCAGGTTGAAGATGATGGGGTCCTCGACGGTGGGCTCCCACGCCGCCTTGACGGCCTCGCACACCTTCAGCGCAAACTCGGGGTTCGAGTCGGAGAAGGTCTCGGGTGAGAACTCGTAGTTCCAGTGTGTCCCTGCCTGCTCCGGGTCGTCCTTTGTGATGGATCGCGCGTACTTTGTGCACTCAACCGCAAGGGCGAGGGTCTCGTCATCGTTCATGTTGAAGACGATCTGCTGGAAGCACGGGCTGGTGGCGAGGTACAGGTGAAGAATGGCCTTTTTCGCGCCCTTGAGGGAGTCGACGGTGCGGCGGATGAGCTCCTTGCGGCAGGGCGACAGCACCTGCAGCCAGACATCGTCAGGCACGATGCCAGGGGTCTGGACGAGGCGCTGGGTGAAGTCGAAGTCGGTCTGCGAGGCCGAGGGGAAGGAGACCTCAATCTCCTTGTAGCCGAGCTTTGTGAGCATCTGGAAGTACATCCACTTCTGCTCGCCGTCCTGCTGCAGTCAGTACCTCACGCAATTGATCGTCCCAATCGAACACACCATGGGGTCCACCAGACTCTGGTTGCCGTCGCGCAGATCTGTCGACAGCCATCTCGGCGGCTTCTCAATCGTCTTGCTGGGCCATTGCCTGTCTGGGAGATTCAATGGCTTGAACGCCTTGTACTTTTTCCACGGCTCCGCGAGCATAGGCATTTTGATGTGTGATGAGAGGGGCTGACGGCCGGTGGGCGCACTATTTATTCTAGCAGCAGCAGCAAGCGAGGCAATCAGTCACAGTCAAGTGGTGATTGCGGGTATCGTGTATTCAAACGGGTATATGGAAAGGAAAGATGAGGTGGACGTCTGAAGAGTCACAAGATGTGAATCATCGCAACAAATTCGTCGCGCGAGGTAAAGCCGGCGCAATGCTGCGGCTGATGACGATGTGGGGTAAAATTCGTATGGCTTGGAATGCGGGGCTCCGATGTCGCACCGGCAAATGCATGTCGTATGATTTGCGGACGACACACTCACATGTGCGCCCTGGCCATTACACAAATACCTAATGGTAGATTTCTGAGACGGAGGTATCGGACATTAATAAATACTATGAAGGTGACGTCTGCCCGTAGGGACCAGCCCTGGTTAGAGAAGAGGCATTCGCAAGCCGCAACAGTCCACCTCGTTGCCTCTGATCTCGACTCGCCTTCCAAAATACAAACTGCCAAACTCCTGCACATACGCACGGTCCGCCTCACTCCAGGTGTCGAGCCCCATCCTGCTCAAGTCGTCGCGGTCGATCCACAATGCGTCACCCTCTTCGCCCTCTCTTTCCTCATTTTCATGTTCGCTCTCTAGTAGCTGTGCAAGGACATTGATGATTAGCGACGATTGGCGGTGGAAGTATGCAATGACTGCTGTCTCGACGGAGTCTTCGTATGCAGAGATGTCGCCGACGAGTTCGCGGTCCAGCTCACGTTCTGCTTTGGTGTATGCATCGCGCTCACCCGCGCTCGCCCACCACATGAAGCCCTGATATGCAAGTCGTGACCATGTAGTGGATTCGACGGCTGTATCGTCGTACGCCTCATTGAAGTCGTCGTCGGCGCGCTTAGCATCGATTTCGTCGTGCGAGATCAGGGGTGCTGCATCATCATTCCGCTCGTCTTCATCGTGGAACGTCTCCGTAGCTTGTTGACGGTGCTTCCACAGCTCGCGATGCAGCAGCTTATACCGCGCAACGTCGCGTTGGCTGGCCTTGATGATATGCCCTTCGTTAGTGCGCAGCTTGGGCCATTGCCGTTGTTGAAGCTGTGCGTCGCTGTTGTGGGGAATCTCGACGACAATATCATAGAGCTTCGGCTTTGTCGCAATGATCTCGTCGGTCGTACACGCAACCCAACCCTCAGCAGCGTCGTTACCCGGTGTATGGCCTCCCTTGGGGTTCTGCAGTTCTTCGAGATAGGCGATGTCGTGCACGCCAATGGAGAAGAGTGACGGCAATCGCAAGAGGTCCTCGGTGCCTGGAGCGAGCTGTTCGGCGTCACGGGGAGATATACTGGAGAGGACAGAGAGATTGTAGACTATGGCTGTTAGCAGAGAGTCGCCGAGGGCTGAGAATTAACGCACCAAACTCGCAAGTCGTCCTGACAGGCGGGCTGCCCACGAATAGAATGCGCTTCCTCAGCAGGGCGGCCTGCTGCAAGCGAAAGACCAGCGGACCGAACAGGGTGAGGTACTGCAGGATAGCCAGCGCAGGATGGTACTCGGGCAGGCGCTCTTCGTCCTTGGGGATTGCTGTGACGGTCGATATGGCGCGGTCGCGAAGAGATCCCTTGCTGTCTGTGTGCTTCGTTTTGGGCCTGCTGGTCTGGTCCGCCCAGAATTCCTCCAGCGGTGCCGTCGTCTCCTCTTGCGCCAAAGCAGCAGCCAGCTTCTCCAGCCGCCCAGCAAGCAGCCAGCCTCTGCCTAGCCTGCCGAACCGCCCCTCCCGCCTGACCAGTATGCCGACCGAGACGAAGCTGGCGTTCCTGTCCGCCTCGCTGGCGTCGCCCCTGGCAAACGCGCTCAGCCCGGCGAAGCCCGCATGTGTGAAGTAGACAAGGTCGCTTGCAAGCGAGTGCAGGCCCGACGGCAGCGACTTGTACTCGACGCCATCGAGATCGGTGTCGCTGGCGGTGCGCTTCCAAGCGATTGTATAGCTAGAAACAGGCGTCAGCATTGCGTGCGCCATGGGGGTACTCGCTCAACGCACCCAACTTTCTTGTCGAATTTGATCAAAAATAGAGCCTCGACCTGCGGCGCATCGTTGCTGTCTCCAACGTCAACGTCGGTTGCTGAAGAATGTGTGGAACCCGACATGGTCGCGTGGTGGTTGTCGCTCGTCATGCGAATGCAGTCCCGTCGCAACGGCAGCTGTACCATGACGAGGCAGGCGTAGCCGAGAAGGGGTAATAGGCAGAAGAACCACATCCACCGACCGCGGAGCTCCGTCATTCTTCGACAAACGTATGTAGCCTCACCACACGATTGTTGTTTGATAACACAAACAGCGTTTGTGTTCCCGTTCACTCAAGCTGCTTAGCTGCGTCCTCGATGAACTGTTCGGAAGTTTGCGACTCGGCAAAAACCAGGGAGTGGCTCGACAAAATACAAGATGAACAAGAGAAAAAGAATCTTTTTGGTTTGCAGTACCACTGATATCACTATGTACAACGCGTTGTTCCCATTTAAGAGACAGATGCGACAGACCCAGATGTCCGGTATAAGCAATCGACAATACTAGGAAATGTTGCTGGGGATGACCAAGTTCCAAATGTGTCTCCCTTCCTGCGATGGAGCCCTGTTTAGATAGCAGGAAAGACAAGGACGACCAGCTGTCCACAGGTAATCATAAACGAAGGAACAGACAAACAAGACGGGCTCTCAATAAACAAAGGAAAAGAGTCAATAGACAAAGGAAAAGGAAAATAAGACGGACCCTGAAGGCGATAACCGATCTGCTTCCATAACGCCAGTCCCTAGCCTCATCACAACTCCTCATCTGAGTCGTAGTCAATGTTCTTGGACTCAGTATCGCTGCTGATTGCGGCCCAGCTACCGCTCTCAACCTCACTGTCTGCCTCCATGGGCATGACGACGGCTCGCATTCGCTCGTGCAGGGTGTGCCTCAGTGCATCACTGTGCACCAGGCCTCGCAGCAGCTTCACATCTTCAACACTCAGCATCTCGTCGGCCTTGCCCAGCTTCTGTATGATCTCCTTCATGATCATCTTGCTAGCCCCGACCGTACCCATGGCCTGGGATAAGCAGTATGTCTCTATCATGAGCGCCAGCGTGGTTTGTTCTGCCGGCGGCTTGCCATTGTCGCGGAGCATGTAGATCTGTTTGCCTACTTGTTGGCAAATCACTTCTCGCATGGGGAACCTAGTGCGCGTGCCACCGAAACATACAGTCGAATGCCAACGGTCAAAGGCCTGAACCGAGGACACCTCGCAAAAGAGTCGGCGGTGCGCTACCAGTCGTGCATCACAAAAACGAATTGTGGCGGGTGATGAGGAAGATTCCCTAATCTCGAATGCGACGACGGATCCAGCCCACTGGGTGGCGGAGTAATAGGAGTGCGCAAGACGATCGGCAGCGGATTCACGCTGACGGGATCCACGGGGACGAGGACGGGTCTCATGGCCGGCGGCTGTCGTATCAGGGACTCCAGCGTCGAGGGATTGCCCAATATCAGAAGGATCAGGCTTTTCGTCCAAGGAGTTGCCTGCATTTACAGCAGTCTCTTGTACATGTGCTGTCCTTGCCTCCTTCACCAGCTCCTTCACCTTTGCTGTCTTCGGCACACCATATGCCTCCAGATCAAGTCCACTGGTGTCGAAGTACACACCCGAGGTCTTGAACACCGCGCGACAAGCTGCTTTGAAGCGCTTCCGGATGCCCTCCTCGGTGGGTGCGCTGCCCTTCGCTAGGAATTTGGTGTTCTGTGCCATGGAAGAAAAAGTCGCCGGTGAAGGGTTCCATGGCGCACGCAGCTCGAACGCCTCGATCTGCTCGGGCTTCAGACCAGAGGCCTTAGTCCAGTCGATGGGGCACGTAGAAATGAGCTGAGTCATGCGGGGAGTGGGAGCAGGGAATGGATGACTCCAAGGCGCAATAGGTGCTGGCAAGGCAACCGTGAAGCCTCGCAGAGGTCAGTAGCTAGTCGCACATAGAACCACGTGTAGACTTACACGCTGATGGGTTGTACGACGGTGCCGGCAGGTTGCTCTCCGATGCCTCATACGAAACGGAGCTCACCGTGGCCGACGCGACAGATAGCCCATCTTGCGGGATATCTGTCTCTTCAAGAATACTATCGTCGAAGCCAGTTGGCACTGAGATGTTAGTCAAGGTTTTTCCTCAAGTAGCTGCATACATACATGAAGGCGGGCTCAAGCTACCAGCCTGTTCTGGTGTCGGGTAGCTGTCTCCGGCGCGAGGGGCTTCAGTTGAATCAGTACTTGAACTCTCTTCGGAGGCTTTCGCAGTCGGCTCTTCCTCGTCAGACTCAGCTGTGAGTGGTGTATCCACCCTCCATCGCTTTACGCAGTCGTTGCCAGTCTCAGTCGCCTTGCGCTTGAGCCTATTTCCAGACTTTGGCTGGATTCTGGGGCGCGAAGCCGAAACTTCGTCAGAAGTTGCGGATAAAGTGGCCTTGTGCTTGCTGGGAGCCTTAGGGGATATCTTGGGACGGTCAGCAGGGGAGTTGAAGTCGTCCCATGTGTATTTTGCGTGAGGTGCTGGTGCAGCTGCGGCAAGCTTCTGACGCTTTGAGGAAGGTTCTACCGTGGTCGCAGGATTGCCTTCTTTGCGCTTTGTGATCGACTCGGTTGTAATCTTCCTGCGCTTCTCTTGGCTCTTTTCTGGAGCGGCTTGGTCATCCGCCTTGCGCTTTGTTGATGAAGGGGCCCCAAAGGGAAACTGGAAAGCCGAAGGCGCATAATTATCTGTCCCAGCATTCATCATCTTGACGGGTCGCGACATGTTGCTGAACGTGCGAAGAGGTTCAGAACCCCGGAAGAAAATGTCCCTGCTCTTGACCGTAGCACTGATAGTAGTACGAGAGATAGCGCGATCAGGCTCAGCCTGTGTGAGCGGACAAGTGGTACAGGGAAGAAAAATGACCGCAAGCAGTCTGAAGATATCGCTGATCAGTGTGATAATAAGTTGGAGGATAACAAGACAAATGGTCATTGATAGACTGTGATAGTCGGTTGATCAAGGAAGGCGCCGTGATGGTCAACGGCGCGGTGCCTGCTGTTTATATCTGATGCAGGCCTCGCGGAAGTCCAGAAAGCTTGGAGTGAAGACCTCGCACGCGTAGCGAAGTGAGACAGAAGGCACAATAGGTGCCTGCATGATTGTCTGTTCACCGGATGGTGCGCGTCGCAGGAGTGAAAGCATTAGGGCTGAGCTTGGCGGAGTGAAAGTGAAGCTTAGTGCCTCTCCCACAGCACTGCAATGACGATGTGCCAACGATACTGGCTACAGCAAATAGATGTTAGAGTTACATCTGCATGCCATCCCAGTAGTAGGTATAGCCAAGTAGGACTTAGCAGCGATGCGGCTTGTCAAGAATGCTTTCGGAATATCATTCTAGCCCTCTCTTGCTGTAACGTTGAACCTAGAAAATTTTCTTTTGGACAATATCGTATCATATTACTGATTGTAGCTGCTTTATGTGTTGCTGTTCTTCTGGTCGCCCTCTTTTATCTTTAAGGGCTGATTCTGTCTTTCGCGCAGGCTCCAGCGATGCCTCGTAACTCAGATCTGAAGGATCACAATCAGACTCCTCAAGGTTACCGATGAGTACGACCATGACTGTGGAAGCGATCCCGGAAACTCAGATAAGGGTATGAGCTGAGGGTAGCGGACAATCACAGGTAGCCTACCACGCCGCGTTGACTGTACTCAGGGGACTGCCGTAACTGAACTAACGCAGGCGCCACTCGCCGATTCAAAAGTTCGAAAGCCTGGATACGGTAAGCATTGGTGAGGTCAAGTTGAGAGTAACGAATGGAAGAGACGACTTCTGCGCGCCTGGCGGGTCGCAGTTTGAATATATAGCCTACAACAAAGCGGAAGCTGCGACCTTGGCTGCGAAATCGTCTTTTTTTGCGACGGTGAACAACAGGTTGCTTCGTATATCTCAAGGAAATCAGAAGGCTACTGTTTGTCACGCACCCATGTTCGGGCCCTTCCTGAGGTCGAAGGAGGAGGTCACAAACATTTGTGAGTTGCAACAACAAATCTATCACTTGTAGTTCGAATCGCAACGATTGCTCGAGTTTATCTTGAGATCCTACAATAATTCACCACAGCTTGACTGGGAATGAGGCGCGATCTCATGAGACGAAGGGCAACAGGAGCGTGAGGGCAATACACTAGGTGACGACTAGCTTGGTGACAAGCAAAAGTGAGGCTTTCAGGGCTCTTTCAGAGCGGGAAGAGCATATCCATGACGCTGGCGAAGAAGCTCTGCTCATCGACACCACACTAAGACTGCTGATGGGTTATGTGATTTCGGAAGCATTTGCGTTGGTGAGTGGCCGAGGTCTCTCAGTCTAGTCTTGCCGCGGAGATCCTATGAGACGCAAGCTCGATTTTTGTGAAGATTTCTCCTGGAATGTCACTGCCACTCTACTCTATATTGATGCAGCATGCCGGAACTTATACGAATTGCGTTGAGCTGATCAGACGGGCTGAAGCAATGTGTCGGACCGAGTTGGCACAAGGCGATGTTAAGCTTCCGTCGATCGCGGTCTCTCTGTTGACAAGATAATATAGCACCGAGGACACGATCTTCAAAGTATCTCCGTACCTACGTGTTTAGAGCCATGACATTACTGCAATCAGCTGAAGTAAGCTTTTTATTGGCCGACGGTGTAATATGCGGATTGGATTGCGACCCTTCCATTTTGCTGCCTGAACTAGGAGTTAAGTAAAAATTATTTCGTAGGTTCAATTGTTCAATAGTGCCAATTGTAGCATATTTTCTCCCAAGAATAGAGGTGAAGACAGACGAATGAGATTGCTTGCAACTCAAGCTTTGTCACATATGTACGGATCAATCATACATAGCTGCTGGTGTATATCAACATGGGATAATGTGTGGGCAATCTCATGCTGATTACAGGTTTTTACTAGGTTCATTTTGCGTAGCATGTATGTAGTAGGTTCGAACATCCAGTATCAAGCTAACGGCGTGTCATCGCCTGAACAGACCGAATGTCCCGTATGTAGTATGTGCTGATCGTCGCTGAGAAACGCCTGGATACTAACCCAAGCAGGCAGGCCGTATCGGAGTTTTTTGATCAGGTAGATGGCATTTGCGGTATTGGCACGCGCGCGGCACGTGTAAGTCTAAACATTCTATACCCCGCAAGCCTTCCGACAGCGTACTGGTGGACATTTGTCGTATTAGGCCATGCTGGGCATTTGTCAGACCCGCGGGGAGACTTGGCATTCTGGAAGGATTCAATTAAGGAAAAGCATGGGAGGGTCTAATCAACGCGCTATCTACATCTGCCGGAACGCCCCACATGTGGACATTTTGCACCAATGAGAAGCGTTGTTTCTCTCAGCCTTACCCAGATCTGTACCTTGCCAAGTAGCTTCGGTAAGGCGCAGTACTATCGGCGAAACGAGTGTCGTTTCGCACTAGTCTTTATACTGCAGCCACTGATCAGAATACGGCCGCTGTAGTGCTATGACCATAGCTTGTCGTAGAATCGTGGGCTGTGTCGCTTATGAAAATTCCGGAGCTTCCTCTGATATTGCCTAGTGCTACGGTAGTAATTTAACTGCCTTGTGATCTACTGACGGATTAGGAATCTGTAATGGAAAAGGAACTTGGTCTGTGGCTCACAGGGTGCATGTATAATAATGAGGTTCGCCATAAGGATGGAGGTTACAGCAACCCGCTCATACCATCAACACCAAATTGAGCCAGTCGCGAACTGATCCAGAAACACCATGCTGTCCTTATGGAAACTCGTCCTCGGCGGCGCGCTTGCCGTTGTGTCCATGACACCCGGTGTCAGTGCCTACCCAAACCCAGGTGCCGTGACAGGCAGCACGTTTGCTCACGACCCGACGGTGGTGAAGACACCAAATGGACAATACCTCATGGCCTACACGGCACCAGGAATCGCGCTCAAGACCTCTACCGACCGCACTCGATGGAACGATGCTGGCCTTGTTTGGAACAATGCGAACGCTCCCTGGACAGCGCCATACACGGGATCCAACAATGCGAACTTGTGGGCACCTGATCTCTCCTACCGCAACGGCAAGTACTATCTGTACTACTCTGCGTCGACCTTCGGCTCTCGCAAGTCGGCCATCTTCCTCGCCACCAGCACCACCGGCGCTGCCGGATCATGGACCAACCACGGTGTAGTCATCGAGACAAATGCAAACAGCGCATACAACGCTATCGATCCCAACCTGATCGTTGATGCTCAGGGCAAGTGGTGGCTGTCTTTCGGCTCTTTCGGAAACGGCATCAAGTTGATCTCCATCAACCCAAGCACTGGTCTGCGTTCCGGCAGTGGCATGACCGACATCGCCAGCCGTGGAAGCGGTGGCGCTATTGAAGCACCTGTGATCACACGCCATGGCAACTTCTACTATCTCTGGGTTTCGTTCGACCTCTGCTGCAAGGCTGCTGCCAGCACCTACAACATCAGGGTCGGCCGTTCTTCCAACATTCAGGGACCCTACCTCGATCGCGACGGCAAGAACATGATGTCTGGTGGCGGTACTCTCGTTCTGGCGAGCCACGGTGCTTACCGCGGACCAGGTCACAATGCTGTTTTCACCGACAACGATGCTGACGTGCTTGTCTACCATTACTACAGGCAGCTTGATGGCGAGGCTCAGCTTGGCATTAACCTCCTGAAGTACGACGACGGTTGGCCGATTGCCTACTAGTTGGGCTGAGCTTCTACAGAACACATCACTCAGCTGTGTTCTTTGGCAAATTTGTCACATACCCTTGTGACCTAGCTCCCTTCCATCTGCTTCCGAGAAAGAACTCGCATGTACATATCTTTTCATTCATAGTTTATATTATCCTTCACATTGGCAGATTGTCTGTGGTCATCTGGTATATGAGAGTGCGTAACAAGTGAACTTGTTCAAAATGCACTCAATTGAGGCGGCTGCATCCGGTGATGTTTCGTTTCAATATACATTGATATTGCCTGCGCAGCCGTGCAAGCGAGACATTGGGCGCCTGATCGATCGCTCACCCCTCCCATCAGCCTGCGGCACCAGTGGCTGTAATTACTGCTTTCTCTACACATAACTCTGCGATTGTACCTCACTAACAATCGCAACCGACTTTCCAAATTGCCAACATGGCCTGTCCGCCCAGCAGGCTACTTCTTTTACCACTGGAGCTGCGCGTGGATATATATCATCTTGTCGTCCCCAGCCACCTTCACGTGCAGTTGCAGGCAGCTAGAATAGCTCTGTTTCCGTGTCTTGGATCAGACGAATCCAGCAATGATGGTCATACGAATCACTTTGAAGGTGATGGATTCGAAATGCTCCTCGACTACCCGACATCGGTGATAGGTCGAGCCACCACGAGACCTCATTGGAGATGTGAAGCGGGAACTCTGAGCGGTGATGCTGAGAAACAATCGTGGCTGAAAGTCTTTGCTGTTTGTAAACAAATGTAAGTAGCGACGCACCGACCCGGAGACTGTACGCTCACAACGATAGTCGTGATGAAGCTGCCGATTTGATGCAGCGAACCGCGACGTTTCATCTCTCGGATTTGGATGTCTTGCGTCACTTCAGTGAACATGCGGCTGTCTCTCCTACAAAACCATATCTTGCTGCCTTTCTATTCCAACGCGCAAGTCGCATAGTCATTTCACCAACATTTCCACCAGCAATATATAGAGCATTAGAGCAGACTGAAGATACCGCAATCTCAAAGCCAGACACAAACGTCATAGCAAACACTTGGCGCACCATTGGCTCTGACCTCGCTGGGTTACCTAATCTTGCCAAGGTCACTCTCTGGTTCGACCATGATGAGCCGTTTCGATGGGCCTTTATCAACGAAAAAGCTCTTCTATCCACGCTTGCACATTCGATCTGCGGAAGTAATGTCGACTTCCACGTTTATCTACCCCATTTGCATCCAGATTACGAAGATGCAGGCAAGCACTTCACTGATCTCATCCATGCTCCTTTCATTCTTACCCGGCGTACACGGCAGTGGTATGACCAAGGTGAGTCCTGCAAAAATGTTAACACAGAGACCCGAAAGAAGGATCTTGCAGATTCGTTTGAGATGTTCAAATTCGGTGCCGAATTGCTGGAAAATAGCCTGTCTGCTGAGCTTGAGAGAAATGAGCGTGGCTACTGGAAGGCTGGTATGTATCTGAAGGACATTGCAGCAGATATGAGAGCCATTTTCGGGTTGGATGCAGCTGTTAGCTACAATGTTTGAGAGGGCAGGCTTTTGTCCTGCACAGGGTCAAAGTGACATGATAGAGACGACAGAGGATGCGCGAATATAGTGAGTGAGAGCATCTGCGAATTGTCCAAGCACCTTTGCCTTTCTATAATGTGACCATAGTCTTGAGATAGTCGGGTTGGAAATCCGTCATGTTGGCTTAGTGACAAGCTCTGCGTGAAATCGACCATGCACATAGAATCACAGCTCTCATTCCGCACTATAGCATGCATCCATGTTTGCTCGCTTCAGCCAACCTCATTTCTAGCTAATTATCCCACCTCACCTTCTAGATCTCACGTCCACCTGCTGCAGCCTTCCTCAACCCCACAGATTAAGCGTTATTACACATATCCTGCCCACACCCGTTCCTCGCCCAAACGCCCGTATTGAAGCTGACACATTTTCCAATCCCCGTAGCCCTGCGACGACTGCAGCTCGAGTCGCCGCAGATGATCAGCGGTCCGCAGGTACTGCTGCAGGCTGTCTGGTCGGCGGTAACCCAAAGCGCGGAGAAGGAACCTGCCGGACCGCTATAGCTTGTCAGTATGTGGAAGAGAAGCATCGACATGGATAGGATGCAGGAAGAAGGTACGACGATGCGGAGTGTTTTACGCACCCTGTAGTCTGGAAAGAAGCGGGATGGCGCTCGCCAATGTAGTTTCCACAGTTTGAGTCGGAGTAGAAGTTCACCTGACCGGCAGAGGCGGTGGTGATGAGGACTGCTGTGGCAGTGAGGAGGGCGTTGGTGAACTGCATCTTGCTTTCACTTCAGTGTTGATTCTGTATCGCGCTATTGGTGTTCAGACTGAGCATTTGAGACACTACTTATATGAAGCATTTGCAAGGCATGGTCCGCGGAAGTATCAGGCTACATACAGCGAGAGCTTACTAACCCACAAGCGGTGTGAGGCTAATTTGAAGCGACATTACTGAGCATTATTATCGTTGAGTAAGTGCCCTCTGATACGTGTGAAGTTACCATGAGGCTGGTTGTACACGAAGGTGTGTGGCACTTGCGGCGGCTTTACGCTTAAAGATTCCAATTTGGGCAAGAGGTAATGCAAGACCCACCTAAGATGTAGCATGAGTAAGCTGGCAAATTTTTCAATTGATCATGATGGGCATGATTCAATAATTTGTATCGCATTCATCGGATTATTTTATCCCAAATTCGATCATCAATCCCGATTGGGTCGCACGGGGTGTGCCGCATGCATATGGCGGCGCACACTTACTGGGGAACAGCACCCTCCCGCATGAGATCGACAATGGCATTCTATCAAAGACTTGCAATAATACTGACTTGGTTGTGGCTTAGAGATTGCTTTATGCCCTGAGACGACCATCGCGGGCTGCGCTATTGTCTAGGGAGACAAAAACCCCATTATCGACTACTCCGTGTTGCACTTGATCCATCTTCAATTACTTCGATCATGCATTCTATTCTCCAATGTGTCGAAACGATCTTTTAATATTTGCCTTGGGAAAATTAATGTAGAGTGATAAAGTCCCGGATTGATGCTTGTAGCTAGACCCACTGCTTGTTCCCAAGATGCGAGATGAATGCTCCTCCGAGTCCGTCTGCCAATCGGGCATTTTCAATCACCTTCAAGACATCGCCAACCGCATCTTCAGGCTGGGTAGGTCCCTTCCACTCAGGGTTATACTTCATGACCTTTGATACCAGGTCCATTACCTGGCTCTTCTGTTCCTCATTCACTGCCCTCTTGTTAGCATGAACGTGCATGGAAGTACATTATTTTTTCTCGACTTACTTTCACCACCACTTCCTGTATCCACCATGCCAGGCGAAATTGACAGGAATAGGACCCCGTCCTTCTCGTATTCCGTCTGAAACTTCGAAACCACCATGTTCATCGCCGACTTACTCACTGTGTACGGTGCAGCTTCATACACACCGAATTTAGTGACAAGATCATTATCAGCCATTCCCGACGAAATTGTAATAACCTTCTTAACATCACCCTCGAGGATGAGTGGCATGAAAAGATTGAAGAGATGGACATTGCCAACGACATTCGTCGTGAATGTCTCGATCATGTCACTCGTGAGGCGGCTGGGGTCACTGCCAAGCTTGGAGAAAGGATCGAAGGCAGACCATGTGGACATGTATGCTGCATTGGCAATGAGATAGTCGAGCTTGCCAGAAGTGATGGCCTCCGTGGCTTTGACGGCTTCCTAGCGCGCTATTAGCCACGTCAAGTAGGGGTAAATATTGCCATACCTTCACTGAGTTGTAATCCCCTAGATCCCCATGGAGCACGTAGGCGTTGGGGCCCTTCCAGGTACTGATCTTAGCCTCGGTCTCGGCAACGTTTCGAACGAGGCCGATGACAGTGTTGGCAGGATTGCTTGCAATCTGTCGGAAGAACTCAAGCTGAAATCGCTGATCAGTTTCAAGTCAAAGTTCTTGGGTGAGTTCTTACTCCTAGTCCCCGAGATGCGCCTGTTATCACGTATGAAGGCATCTTGCAATGATGAATAAGACAAAAGATGTTCAAGATAGTTCGGTGGTGAGATGAGTGATGGATTGATGTTATCTGATACCTGCGTGTCCGACGAGCCTTCTTATACACATCAGAGGTCTCTGATCTTCCGTCCGACTCTGGTCCGCCCATAAATCCCTTCTTCGTGATTATCGCATATTCTGTTGCATGGCTCGCGGATTTTGACCAACATTCCAAATTGGGACTAGTCCCGCGTCCGTATGTTTTAGCTTACGAAGTAGTAACAGTAACGAACAGCGCAGGATTATCAATCCAGATTGCTCACACAGCAAATGAGAGTGCACCTGCATCATTGTTTTTGCAAATTATACAAGGGGCGCTGCAGCGGTATGATGATGGATATATGAAGCTGGTCAGGTAGGAACCAGGTGCTATGCGAAAGCGGGTTTAGATATTGCGATCATAATACAGAGCCAAATTGGTTTCAGACCCTCTTGAAAAGATACTATTCGCTCGGGCCGCCAGGCGAGTGGACAATTATTGGCTATGCGCGTGGCTGTCAGCTCTAGCGATTCGATGCGCTGACAAACCCCACCCTTGCTGACCAAATAGCTTGGCGTCATGTCACGTGTAGCCGCACGCAAGCTCACCCGAGCAATCACGTCTATCACGTCGCTGCCCTGAACAAACCGTCATCTGACTCTACGTCTACATGGCCCCAAGAGGCTGCTGGACGTGCAAAGGTCCGTCGCACTGCAATATCGATGGATCGTGAGCCAACGCTGACTGATCCCAAAACAAAGATAGGAGAGTCGCATGCGATCGGAGAGCTCCAAGCTGTCTGAAGTGCGAAAGGTCCAAGAGAAAATGCGCTGGATACGGTACGCGGCTTACATGGCAGACTGAATGCCCTGCTGTATTGGACCAAAAGAGGTTGGAAAATTGCGTCCGTCCGCACAAGGGTGAATACTATTGGATCAACGTCATCCCAACAGATGTCCGATTAAACAACATAGTAGACTATTCGATTGGTATGTTGATTCCTTTTGTGATCAAGTTCGGGAATTTTCTGATAATTTTTTCCCCAGAGATTGGAGGAGCTGTAGAAGATAATCTGGTGCTGCCAAGCGCACCTGGCTCATCGTCTTCGCACTCTAATAAATCGTTCAGCGATGAAACGGCTTTATTGCAGTACTGTGAGTGGCCGAACCGACCCGAGACTCAGTCAACTCATCATGTTCAGTCAGGGATGTCGTAGTTGACCTACTCCCCACAGTTGGTGTCGATCGCACTCGTCTCGGCGAATATCTGTGTGAACTCGCATTATCGAGAGACAACCACTGTTCTCGAGCGGTATACCATGCAATACTTGCTCTAGCCTCGTATCACCGCGGTAGCAACATAATCGAAGCCGAAGGTTTCAAGTCATTCGCGCTCGAAGATCTTCTAGCTCAAGACCGTTCAGACTTGCAAGATGAAATTGCACACATCGCTGCTAATCTGTTACTTTGTGTAGTTGAGGTACGGCAAACTACACGTTATGACAATGACCAAGGCTGACTGAGCGAAGATGCAACAGACATTGCCAAGAAATTCCTGCTGGATTGGCTACATATGCGGTGTGAGAAAGATAGTTGATGCAGTGAACAAGGCAAGCCCCGTTCCGGGAAGTCGCGAATCTCTCGTTCTGAATTGGCTGTACTACTACGACGTGATGGCGCGCGTTGTCATTAGGCACTGGCGTACTGCCCAAGTCGAAGTGATTGCTAAGGGACTTCGCTTCGATTCTAAGGGAGAGGATTCATGCATCGTACAGTATATCCTAGCCCGAGCATCATTCGCGCAACCCCGACCGGATCTCGCGGCACACGTGCATCCAATCATACAACTGGTCGCTGAGGTCACTGATGTGTCCATGTATTCTTCAGACCCAACATATCACTCGGCCAAATACCGACTACACGTTAACAACCTCCACTCGGAATTGTTGACAGAATCATCATCTCCCCGCGATCCTTCCGCGACAGTATCCGGAGCTAGTAGTGGACACGAGCTGGAACTTTTACGTCTTGCCGGGCTGATATATCTTGAACGCATATCAGGAGATTTCTCGGGTCACTCCACTGAGCTGTTGTCGTGGACAAGAAAGGCACTCTTGATTCTGGCCAAAGTTGACCTGTGGCCGTGTGCGTTTGCTCTATTGGTCATCGGGTGCGAAGCTGAGCTGGATGATGAACGCTTGATCATCCTTGATTTCTTTGCGAGAATGGAGAAGCAGCCGCACCTTCGGACTTTTGACATGACAAAGTCTCTCATACAGACGGCATGGAATCAAAGGGATCTTGCTGGCGAGGGGCAGTTTCAGTATCTTCGGAACATCAACCTGACGATAAGCTCGCGCGATGTCCCGCCGGCTTTAGTATGATAGCGACAATCAGTATCGTCTTGAAAGACGCTTCTATCGGTGGCTTTTGGGTCTGGATATGCTTATCAGTGTCGTGAGGGGATAGGAAAACCAGACCCGCGCACCCTGGATTGCGCTACCACTAGCTTAACCCGGGTTGGTCCGCTTACGGACCCCAAACATCGGTCTCTCAAGGCCTGCCTTAGCCAAGACTGTGTGCTACTCGATAAGAGTATAAGTACCTCAATACCCTCGTCAAGATGTCGCGATCTCGCTAGATTCCAATCTCGTCGCCACCGCTCGTCATGACATCTCAAATCTTTCCACCCACTGAGAAGCGCTCAGGCTATTTGCAAGCTACTGAAATGACCTCCAACGATCTGGCCGAGAAATCTGGCACAACCACTGAATTGACAGAATCTGAGTCCCACGAAATCTTCCGGGTCGATGGCGAAGGCGTCAATTTCAGAACTGTTAGTTGGCAGCGAGCAACAATCGTGTTTCTCAAGATCAACTTTGCTATGAGCATATTGAGTGTTCCAGAAGCCATAGCGACTTTGGGCGCAGTTGGTGGAGGTTTGTCAGTAGTTGGATGGAGTGCCGTAAACGCTTGTACGCTACGCATGCTGGACCGCGTTGGTGCACATTACTGAGATTGCAAATTAGACACTGCTGTTATCCTCGGTAGCGCGAGAAACAGACGACCCGAATGCCACAGTGAGTGCGCCTGTTCAGATTTCACGAGATTGCGGTTGACAATCTTTAGCGTTGGCTGATCTTATGGGGTCTTGTTGGGGACGTATCGGCCGCGAGCTAGTAGGAGTTCAGATCATCGTAGCTCAGATCTTGATCTCTGCTGGTGGCATCGTGTCAACCTCGGCAGCATTCAATGCACTCTCTGAGCATGGGGCGTGCACTGTGGTTTTCGCTGCCGTATCCGCCATCCTGATCACGATGTGCTCTTCTATTCGGACTTTTTCTCGCCTCGGATGGCTCACCTGGACTGGGTTCATTACATTTTTCATCGCTGTCTTGGTGTTTGTGATCGCTGTTGGTGTACAGGATCGGCCTGCAGCGGCACCTCCTACCGGCGAATTCGATCTTGGATTCAAAGCCATTGCGTATCCATCCTTCATTGCAGGCATGACGATGACAGCCAATATCTTCATCAGTACGAGTGGTTCGTCAATGTTCTTGCCTGTCATTGCAGAGATGCGTCGTCCCCAAGATTACAAGAAGGCTGCTATTTGGGCAGGCGTCATTGTCGCCATCATATATTTGGTCTTCTCCATGACGACATACCGATTTTGTGGTAGCTGGCTCTCATCACCTGCATTCGGTAGCGCGGGCCCACTATTCAAGAAAATTACTTACGGTTTGGCTTTGCCAGGACTGATAATTGGTGTTGGAATCTATCAGCACGTCGCAGCAAAACTACTCTTTGTCCGTGCTCTACGAGACTCGAAGCATCTCCAGGCCAACACTGCTGTTCATTGGTCAACATGGATCGGCATCAATGTAGTGCTGGGTATACTGGGATTTATTGTTGCAGAAGCGGTTCCCATCCTAAACTTCCTACTTGGACTGGCCGGCTCGCTTTGCTTTGCACCCTTCAGCCTTATCTATCCTACGGTGCTATGGATGCACGACTTTAGAACCTACCGCACTGGGTCCTTGAAGCGAAAGGCAATGTTTGGATTCAACGCACTCATCTGTGCCATAGGCATCTACATGATGATTGCGGGAACGTATGTCGCGCCTCTGTTGTCATCATACAAGATTCTTGGCTAACAATGTTGCAGCTATGGAGTTTCAACCTCCATTCGAGATGCATTCGCCAGTGGCTTTATCGCGAAAGTATTTGACTGCAGCGACAACTCTGGCGGAAGAACAGCTGGATAATTCATCCTGTCTTGAAATAACCAGGTATGGGTAAAACACTAGCTACTCTTCTGAAGCTACACTCGGATATGGCAGTACAATCTATCGCATTTGCCATCTGTTTCATGCAAACTCGTCAAAGAATGAAACTCCTATACTGTGCAATTTAAAGAATTATTGTCAGGTACTCTGACAGCTGCATTTTTGTTGGTCTGACGCGCTTTGTGTCCAAAGGCACGGATTCATTTACCAATCATCTCCAGCAATGTCTCCACGTCCTTGATAACGTCCTCGACAGCCTTTCCAGCATCTACAGGAAGCACATCAACTTCATCTATAGAGGGCGCGCTGTAGATCGCCATTTGACTCTCGATCATCTCGGATTTCATATAGTGCGGGTCGCGACGTTGCAAGCGACGCACAAGCTCCTCCTTTTCAACCTGAAGATCAATGAATATTACCTGCACCTCATCTGAACTGATCGTCCGAAGCCGATCTCGATACTGCTTGTTCAGAGCAGAGCAGGACACGATAACCTTTTCGTATTCTAGTTCGTGAATTGTCTCAAGAGCGCGCTTCTTCAGTCTGTCGAGCCAAGGCACACGGTCGTCGTCACCAAGCGGAATGCCTTTGGTCATCTGGGTAATTGCGCTGAAAGAGTGCAGCTCGTCTCCCTCAACAAAAGGTGCCTTGAGCGTCGCGCTCAAATGTTTCGAGATCGTTGATTTTCCGCTGCCGCAAGGGCCGGCGATGACAATGACTTGATGCTTATTCTTAGAAAGAGCTGGAGAAGATGCTTCCCAAGCATCGGATCTGAATTGATCGACAACTATCCGGACAAAAGATGCATCGAGGACGGGCGCATCATCTAAAGCGGGAGAATGCTGGCGCGCAATTGCGGTCTCATAGGTCCTCATTGGACCGAACGTTTCTTTGTCGTACTTTGATGCGAAGAACTCGACAAGCTTGAACGTTGGGTTGGCAACAACATCTTCACTAGAGTTGCGCAGACGCTTGATCCATTCCTTCGGCTCGACTTCATCAAAGTCTAAGCCAGCCTGTCGTAGAGCAGGAAGTAGGTCGCCGGTCCACGAGAATGTCTTCGCATTGGTGACATTAGCAACAATGGCCCCAGCATTGCTAAACGAGATTTCGGTGACCGCCTTTGCGATGACATCAACAGGAGTCCAGCTCGGATTCTCTTGCAGCTTAGGCAGTGCACCGATCGTGAGCGCTGATTGCAAGATGAGAGGAATAGCTTCATCCTTGTTCCAGACACCGTGGATAGTGTCAGCAACAATCTGACCGACTCGAAGTACCCTTGCTTTGACACCGGCTCTCTGCGCAGCAGCCATGCAAAGATGTTCAGCCACGCATTTGCTCTGAGCGTAGCCCATGTCCTGGGCCCATTCGAATTGGGAGACCCGTTCAGGCGTATTCATTTCCGGGCATTTCGCTACTGTGCTGACAGAAGAGCAGAAGTCGAAGGTCGCCTTTGACGACCAGTGCGCGAGACAGAGGTTGATGAGATGATTCACACCTGCGATGCAATCTTTCTCGAAGGACTTTAGACCCCAGTTGAAGTTGACAGCCCACGCGCAATGAATCACGTTCGTCACCCTTTCCGCGACAGACTCGTATGTAGCACTGGACAGGCCAAGGTGGACATCCGAGAAATCTGATGGCAGGGCAAAGATCTTCGCGCGTTCGCCCAGAGATAACGTGTGGTAAATCTTACGCTGGAGAAGCGACTGAGTCACACGACGAGCTGCATCGTTCTCGTTCTTTGCACGTACAAGGCAGTATACCGTTTCGACGTCTGCACGAGAAACAAGTTGTGCCAGTACATGAGCACCAAGTGATCCGGTAGCTCCTGTAAGGACAACAGTCTGCTTGCGTGCAGCTGTGAAGTCATTGTACTTTTGGAGAAGATCCTGCATCGTTTGCTCGACTGAAGTCTGCCTCTCTAGTGTTCCAGTTCTCAGGCCGTGTAGATGAGCGCTCAAAGCAGAGATGGATGGGTATTCAAACACAACGTTCTGACCAAGCTTGTTGCCCCCTATGTCTACATTCTTCATGATCTCAGTACGGATCAGTATCGCTTGCAGAGAGTCGAGTCCAAGCGAGAAGAAGTCAGCAGATCGGTCTAGGTTCTCTGATCTTGGGAGTGATTTGGCGACAATGGCGCGGATGAACGACTCCAGTTCAGCAATTTCGAAGGTTTTGACGTCGCCCTGCGACGTTGCTGTCAGATCATATGCGTTTTCAATCTCAGGAGCGAATTGTTTATAGAAGGCTTGTCTGATGATGCTACCTTTGTCCGTTCGGGGAAATTGGCAATCATGAGGAAGAACGTGAATCATGTGTCGGGTGATCCTGGCATACGCTTCTGCGTTTCGATTGGCTTCTTCGATTACTGACCATATCTGGTCGATGATTCCGTCGTTCGACATACCGCAAGTGGCAGGACTGGGTACGACTAGCATTCCAAGATACGGGCGAGCAGTACCAAATATGACTGTCTCAGTAACTGCCTTGTGCGAGCGAATCATGCCTTCCATCATGACAGGATTGAACTTCTCTCCATTGACCAGAACGATAGTATCGTCCAGTCTTGCAACATATTTCCAAGCTCTCTCGATTGTGGGATGCGGTTCGAATAGATCCTTCGTCGCATAGCTACCGTCTGGTCTGTTGGACGCTACTTTAGAAGGCCAGCCCGGCAGTACGGTACATTCGTATAGGTTTGTGCCTTGAGGGATCCACTTTAAGAATGGCTGGAGTTTCGGTGACTCGCGAACATAGTTCCAAGCATTGTCGCCATCGGGGCGGAAGGATGTCATAAGCTGGCCAACCTCGGTGCTATCGGGCCGTCAGTGAGTGAAAGTTAGGAGAGTAAAATGTCTGGGCCACTCACGCTCCATAGTGGCCAACAAGCTTGACTCCATTCTCGACGAGTAGATTTCCAAGGGCGTCTGGGCAAGCGCTCCCACCGTACATGATAATCTCAAGCTGCTGCAGAAGTGCAATGCCCTCGTCCGTCTCCGCAAGCAATTTCAACGCGTATGGAACACCATAGAATATCTCGAACTTGTGCTGCCTTAGTATCGAGGTCAGGTGTGGCTGCGTGAGCGGGAGATCTGCGTTGTAGATATGTATGGACTTCCCGGAATAGATGGCACGAAAGAAGTTGCAGATGCCGTGGTTGTGGTACAAAGGCAGTGTGATAAATGCCTTCATGTCCATATGGATGGCATAATTCGCTATGCAGCTCTTTTGAGGCTGATAAATGGGCTTGGGGAGACCGGTAGAGCCTATGTTGGTCAGCTGCCTTCCCTCTGTAAATAATGTGGTCATTCGCACCGCTCGAATGGATGATAAATACGTTATTAGACGCCTCCACGTTGTGATCAAGTTGGTAGTCTAGACGTGTATCTGCATATAATTCGATAGGAAAGTCGAAAGAAGACTGTTTCGCGATCTCCTCGACATGAACGGAAGGCATGTTCGCCTGCACATCGGAAGCCGTTTGCAGAAATCGCCCATCTGCCAGGAGATGAGTCGCACCGGTGGTTTCAATCAGCGACTCAATGGCCAGCTGTGGAATTCGAGTCGATAAGAGTAACACTGTGTGGCCAAGTTTGGTGAGTGCGAGCATAGTGACTGCATACTCAAAATTGCTTGGCCCTAGCAGCGCCACGGTAGTGGGTTCGACATCGGAACTTGTTCTCATTGGAATGGATTTCTGGTAACTGCGAGCGACTCGATATGCAAACACATCAAGCTGCTGCATTGAGTAATCGACGAAATCGATACCAGAACTTGGGTATGCAACAATTATGGCATGTGGAAGCGTGCGTGCGCGATGACGAATAAGCGCGTCAACGGTCTGAATTGGTGCATCCTCGGCTTTCTCAATGTACTCAATCGTTGTTGCATTGGATTTTGGTGTGCTTATTGAACAAGTGAAAGGAAGCGTTGTTGCTGTCTTTGCTGGGGCCATTGTGTCGGTGGACTAAAGGCGCAGATGACAACCGGCAGAGGACTGTCCGATGGATTGCGTGAGAACTCATGATAGATAAAAGGTACTCTGTTTAGCATGGATATTATGCCACCTATCGAACATCGGAAAACCAATTACTCAGGGTTGTCAGGCACTTCCTTCGTAGGGTCAGGCTGGTTGTCACGATCGCGGAATAGAATCCCATTGGTCAGATATAGGAATCCGCGGTTTCCGACACACTAGTCAACCCAGACACCACTGCCAAGGGGATTGAGTGCCGTTAGCGCTTCCCCGGCCGTGAACATCCACCTTTGTGGGAATGGCGCTACGCATGGTTCTCCGCATTGCTAACCCCATTACCCCAGCAAATCGGTTGTGGACAGGAAAGCTCAATCTATAAGATCGCCGTTCCTCAGCGTGTTGTATTGATCATCGCAGCTTGCCTGACAAGTGTTTGTCCTTCTTGGCTTGACTCGTTTGATATCACGGCCACATTCGAATCTCTTTGTTACTTGATCATGGCCGCTACCGAAAAGATGGAAATTTCGTACGTCGACGAGAAATCAGAATCTGTAGAGAACGCAAAATCGCATCAGATTGTCCAAATAGACAATTTCCAGGTTCTTGGCTTGAAACCTGAGGATGCAGATTTCTACATTAATTATCCTGAGGAAAAGAGGAAGAAAGTGATTCGCAAGGTCGACTTACGATTAGTACCTATGTTGGCCATCCTGTACCTGATCTCGCACATAGACAGGGCAAACATTGGCGTAAGCATCTCTTGAACTACCATCTACCTGAAGCTTACTGAATGGAATAGAACGCAAAGATAGAGGGCATGGTCACTGATCTTGGCCTCAGCAACATTGAGTGGAACATCGTTCTATCTGTCTTCTTCGTGCCATACATCCTGCTGGAGATACCATCAAACATTCTACTCAAGAAGTTCAAAAAGCCATCAACATATCTCGGCATACTCATCGTAATCTGGGGGATTGTAATGACCTGTATGGGTGTCATCAGACATTTTGGGGATCTCCTGGCGACTCGTATTCTACTTGGTGTCTTCGAGTAAGTTAATCCTTTTGTGAAGATTGCAGACTTCTACCTAACGAATGTCCAGAGCTGGGTTCTTTCCTGGCGCCGTCTACCTTTGCTCCTTTTGGTACATGCCCAAAGACCTCGCCACACGTATCTCATACTTTTATTGCGCGTCAGCTCTATCCGGTGCGTTTAGTGGTCTCCTTGCAGCTGCTATCGCAAAGATGGACGGCATCGGAGGCTACGAGGGTTGGCGCTGGATCTTCTTACTTGAAGGCATCGCGACTGTGATACTCGGGATTGCGACCTTCTTTCTCCTGATCGACTCGCCCTCTCTGAGTACTAGGTGGCTCGAACCTGATGAAATCCGCTTTCTAGAACTGCAAAAGTTCATCAAAGACGGTGGCAAGTTCTCCGAGGAGAACCAGGAGAAGTTCCGTTGGAATGACCTGAAGATGGTCTTGAGTAACTGGAGGCTTTACATGCAAGCCTATATCTTACTTTGCATCTCAGCCTGCTCATATGGGACCAAGTTCACTCTTCCAACAATCACCAAGGGTATGGGCTTCAACAACACCAACGCTCAACTGATGACTGTTCCACCGTACGTGTGCGGCGCAGTCAGCTCCATTGTGTTTGCTCGCCTATCCGATAGGTTCTATTGGCGCTTGCCTTTCGTCGCTATTCCTTTGTCGTTGATTGCTATCGGCTACTCGATCATCATTGGCTTCCAGGGGAATTTGCGCGCCAACCTCGGTCCATCATTCTTCGCCATTATTCTAACCTGCATCGGTATCTACCCAGTCCAGCCCGCTGGTAGTTCCTGGGCAGCCAACAACTTGGCGCCTAGTTCTCGCCGCGCTATTGGTGTTGCCTTCAATATCTGCGTCGGTAACATTGGAGGCGTAGTTGGCAGTTACATGTACCTTGAATCCGAAAAACCTAAGTACAACACCGGTTTCGGCCTGTCACTTGCTTTTGGTGCTTCTGGTTTCATTGTGGCTTTCCTGTTGGAAGCGTCCTACAAATGGGGAAACTCGAAGAAGGCTAAGCTTGAAGAAGATGAGATCAGGGCCAGGTACTCTGACAGGGAGCTTCTCGAGATGGGTGACAAGTCGCCGCTTTTCAAGTACACTTTGTAAGGCATACAACACTGGTAGTCAAATTTGTTGGAAGATGACTTGAATATCAATTCCTGCTCCAAGATCATCTACACGCCTTTTATGGTACATGGCTGCGTCAATTATACTGCACAACTTTCCCTCTATAGCGAGGGTCTAATACTGTTTCAGACAACGTATTAGCGGCGATACAGGCGAAATCAGCCAGAATTCTTTATCGTAACGGCCTTGTTTCATTACGCATCCCACGCATCAAAAAAGGGAAAAGACACCTTGTTGATGGTGATGTATCATTGAAGTCCAAGAAGCTCAATCACACTCGTCCTTCTTCCATCCATGTCAAGGGCTGCTCACCGATATTTGATAAAAACGCGAAGGCTGACGAGTCCAGATCCAGCCAGTCTGTAGTTTGCCAATCATTGAGAAAATCCTGCAAGCCGGGAGTGGAAGTGTCGACTGGGCTGCCGAAAAGCGGCTGCCAGAGTTGTGAGGCCATCATGTCTTGTCTTGTTTGCTGGCCAGATACATCCACTTGGCCTGACATTTCATTAGAGCTCAATGTTACTGAGGCCAAAGAGTCAGGCATCCGGGTAGGCTCTTGCATAGCTCTAGCCGTCTTTCGTTTCGCCTCTGTGCGAAGCTCTTGGAGGATGATGCTGTATTTCCGAGATGGCGAATTTGTTGCAGTGGCCTGAGCCAGATGACTCAAACATTTTTCTGCGCGGTCCAGGATCTTCCGTCGCTCGGCTACGGTAGAGCTATCGTTGCTTTCTTGAATAGCCCAGACGTAGACGACAACCAAAGCGCAGAAACAAACGTAGTGTGTCCACCAGAACGCATGGAAAAGACGACCCTCGCATGCCATGCGATCAACTGTTTCTAGGACTGATTGAGCAGCCTTGATACACTCTGTAATACTCTCTTTTGCAAGCCGCCTCAGGTCTTCGCTGTGCCGCGTAGTGTTCTTCAGCAAGAAAGGGCGATGTGCAAGCATGACAGTGTGGCAATATGACATCCGTAAAGCTAATGCCTGCCTGCGAAAGCTGGGAATGAGACTGCTTGGGCTGATGGCTCCAAGAAATGGAGGTAACGATGATCTCCACTGGCGCAGTTCTGCTCCAAGACGATGAGCTGCGGCTAGACGCTCTTGATCAGGTATCCGTTTGATGCTATACACCTCTTTCGATATGCGTTCGGCAATTTGCGCCAGCTTTGCGTGAAGTATTAGCGATTCGATGTGACAATCATCTTCGCTCTTCTCTGATCCGGTAGGCGTCATATTCTCATCGTTGACTGCATCGGGAAAGTCCTGATCAATATCGTCGTCGTGGTAGTGTCGGGGTCGCCCAAACATGACTCCCAAATACTTGTCTAAGGTGTATGCAACCCAGAATGTACGCTTCTTGCATTGTTCTTCGATATACCCTCCACGAGACGCTGACGCGTGGCGTTTGCGATGCTCACGCCGGTGCAACCCCAATGCCGACAGCACCTGCAAGGCATGGCCGAAAGCATACCATGCCTGATTGAACCTCGACGACATCAACAGGTACAATACTTGGACCAGTCGTGCCTGAGCAGATTCCAATTTTGGAAACCCTGTTTCAACCTCAGTCAGGCGCAACGCTTCGCAAAAAATCTCATCGCTTTGTGCCGGGATCGCATCTTCGGGAATTGAGGACGAGAGCACATCGCCTCTGGCTCTTTCTTCGTGTATGCAGGCTACAGCCAGGACCGACAGTACGATGGACGCCTTGGCATGGCCGAGGCCAGTGTATAGCGGCAGACTTGATGTGAAATTGTTCGAGACACTATCAAACCATGACTCGACGGTGGGTCTGTGAAGAAGACGATATGTGGCAATACACACGTCAAAATATAATTTCAGCAATTCATGGCCTCGATCAAGAGGGGGTATTCGAATAGACCCCATCTTCCGAAACGGTTTGTCACCTGCGCAAGCGAGCAGTTGATCATCCTCGATCGGAGCCAATTGACCACTAAGAACATGACTGATCTCACCGTTGTTGATTCTCCGCCATGCACGTTGGAGGAACGACAACCCAGATGTTGTGTCGGAAAATTGACCGGCTACTTCGAGCCCTGGTGACCCGCGAGACGGAGCTTCGGGAATGTGCTCACCGTACCGTGTAGGCATCGCCGTCAACATGTCGAGGTGTTGTGCGTCGGATAGGCCGACCCCTCCAGCAGGTAAATTTGTCCTCTGAGAGCTCCAGCGTGTCCCTTCGTCCATTGCAGCCACTAAGACAGGGACCTGGTCGTCTCTGTGACTGCTAGTGAGATCTGGAGATGCTTGTACCTCTCTTTCGATGTCCTCTAATGACTGCCGCGCTCCTGTCGATGCTGGAGCATTATCCTGTATCATACTCTGCAGGCCACGTCGTGGTGCAGGCGCTTTGCCTCTTGCATAGACTGCATCATAACGACAGTCAAGTCCCCGACGGTCACAGGTTGTGCACGGCTGCTCACCGGAGCATTTAGCCTTTCTTGACTTGCAAGTGTCGCACGCCCTTGTTACTTTCGACTTTCGTCGATAATGCACCGCATCCAGTGGTCGCTTCTGCGGCAAGATGCTATCTGAAGATGTTGCCGGTGCCACACGGATAACGATTCCGTCATGGCGCGTGTGAGATTCCGAAGCTGTTGGAGAATTGATCCGACTACCGGGAGCGTTGACCATCTCAAGCAAATGCAGAAGAGTGTTGAAGTTGTGTCATCGGATTAGCCAGTGATAAGGAAATCCGTCCGGGAAAGTGGGGACAAAGCCGAGGTGATCACATCCAACGGCTCCTGACTTCGGCTTGCATCTAGCACCGTAGAATCCTAGGTAAGATTTGATCACTCAGGGATACAGGTGAGCGAAATGGTCAATTGAGCTGCGATGCACCCTAAACAGCAGAGTGAGGGGAATTGCGCCTGCGCCCCGCCAAGATGATGTCGAGGGTATCCGGCGGCCGGCACCATCGGCAACGTCCAGAATCGTGCCCGCGGTTTCCGCCTCCCGTCTGGTATCATCACGGAAAAGCAGTGAACAGCATTACTGATATCACAGCGCATCTGTAGTATCTTAGAAGTTTATCTGTCTTCGAAACGTACCCGATTCTCATTTTTGCAGGTCCCTCAGCACTTCATCCGCTCTTGCGACCTTCCACTCAGCCTTCGTTCTTATCATCTCTTTTCAAGATGCCTCTTCCTACTCATTTTGAACTCAATACGGGCGCCAAAATTCCCGCTGTCGGCTTTGGTACATGGCAAGCTAAGCCTGGAGAGGTTGAGCGTGCAGTCGAGACAGCTTTAAAGGCTGGGTACCGGCACATCGACTGTGCAGCCATCTACAGGAACGAAGCCGAGGTTGGTGAGGGCATTCGTACAAGTGGCGTTCCCCGGCAGGACATCTTCATTACAGGAAAGCTTTGGAATACGAAGCATGCTTCGGAGGATGTCGAGGCTGCGCTTGATCAGAGCCTGAGGGATCTTGACACAGATTACTTCGATTTATATCTGATGCATTGGCCTGTGTGAGTATCAAAGACTCCGTAGATATTCCAGGGTGCTAATATAGCTACAGTGCTTTCAATGGCAAGACCGGGAAGTGGTTTCCACTTCGCGAGAATGGCGTATTCGATCTGGCAGACATCGACCCCGCGGACACATACAAAGCCATGGAAAAGCTTCTGGACACAGGCAAGGTGCGCGCAATTGGCGTATCTAACTTCACCATCAACCGCCTTGATGATCTTCTCGCAAAGACCACTGTAGTACCAGCCGTCAATCAGATCGAGGTACACCCATATCTGCAACAACCTTCCCTTTTCGACTATTGCAAGAGCAAGAACATCCTGGTTGAAGCCTACTCGCCGCTCGGTAACAATCAGACTGGGGAACCACGTACGGTAGACGACGTTCTTGTTAAAGAGCTTGGCAAGCAACTGGGTCTAGATGGTGGGCAACTGCTTGCAAGTTGGGGTATCCAGCACGGACACGTTGTCCTACCCAAGAGCGTGACACCCCACAGGATACAGAGTAATCTGCGAGTTCAACAATTACCCATGGAAGCCTATGAGAAACTCACAGGGCTCGAAAGACATAAGCGATTCAATCAGCAATCGAGATGGGGCTTCGACATCTTTGAAGAGCTGGGACAGGCTAAAGTAACAAAGATTGCGGAGGACGCAGCTAAAGAGAACAAGGAGAAATTTAGCGTTTGAGCTAGAGTACTTATTGCAAACTAAGGCACAGCTTGCAAGTACTGTAAAATGTGAAACCGGTTCTGGTCTCCTCTCAAACCTATCCCGAGATCTTGCTGTCCATTGTATGCATCCTCTAAGACCAACAGAAGAGTGCTTACGTGCTTTGCTTGAAACTCCGTCAGAAACTTCAACATCCCTGTCAGCCTCGCACCCTGTCATCAACCCACCACCTGTCTTACTCACTCAAGAGACCTGAACTGTCCAACGCTTCTGACGAGCTACTAAAAATCGTGCGCTCACAGTAAAGCTACTTGTGCCTCTTGATTGCACATCTGAAAGGTTGACGGAGCTGGCTGCAGCCGTGACTGTGGATGTGTGGGTCTGCCAAGTCTCCGCCCCCACGCTGATGTGATCCTTCAGCCTTAAAGATGACACATACCCCTCTCACTTCTGCTATGATACTTCAATATTCGCACTTGAAAGTCTGTTAGCTCTTTCCCGGGACTCTTTAATTCGGTGCTGATAGCCCACTGCGTCATGCACACGTACAAAGCTTGTCCGTCGCAAGAGCAAAATCCTATTCTAGAGCCACTAAGAGGAGACTCGGATGTTGAAGAGGCGCCTCAGAGGACAGGTCTTGACTCTTCTTTACTGTCAGTACGGTCGAGTATTGATCTTAGTTTGAGCCATCCGTACACCAACGTGACAGCGAACGCCTCGACGGGGCATTCGAACCGGTCATCGACCTCGCTTCTAAGCGATGCACCATCTACCTATCTGCCTAAGGGGTCTCATTTGCAATCCATTCACTCGGCGACTCCTTCACATCAGGATTCTAAAGATAACCTCGAGCTGCCTTTACTTGACAAGCGTTCGAGGTGGGAGACATCATGGCGACTTCAGACTGTCATTTTAGGGTTCCCTTTCCTATGTGAGTTTGGATCATAGCGTCTGGGGTTGTCATGGGGCCGTACTAATCCATACAGCATTGTTATGTGCAGCAATGCATTGCGGGTTCTTTGTCTATCTTGATGGCCGCGTGCTTTCTAACGATCCTGAGCTATTTGCAAAAAAGACAACAATATCTCAAAGTTACGTGACAACTATATCGCTCTTACTCACCGCGGCCTTTCGAACTGCGCTATTGGCGGGGATCGGAGTTTGTTACACACAGTATCTCTGGGCAACGATAAGGGAGCGCGTTCTCAAGGTACGACTTGTCACCACACTGGGGCACCTTCCCGCGTTGCGCAAATTAACGTGAGTCAGGCTGGTCTTATCGAAGACCTCTTTCAGGTACAGACAAATGCCCTCCACTTCAGAAGTCTTCCTCTGTACCTCGAGACACCAGTGCTAGCGGCTGTCGCTGTGTTCTGTTGGTTAGTGCCCATTGCCACGATCTATCCACCAGGTGCTCTGATTGTAGAGTTGGACACTATAACGTCAGCTACACGATTCAATGTCCCGGTACTGAATGTGAAGAATCCTTTTGATGATACAAATTATACTTCACATATATGGTGTTCCGTTCTGGATAATAGCGGTCCCATCAACTTAATGAGCAAGTATGGTCTCATGCATAATGATTCCTTCCTCGAAACATGTTATTCAAGAGAGTAGGTCTTCTGAATCATTGCTATTCAGAGTGTTGACGTAGATTGCAGAAGGGTGTCATCCGACGGTAAAGCGGGAAGCAGCTTGGGGGAAGACATGGATTGGTTTGACTACAACAAGGGGGACGCTCCGTTGGTCACGCGTTCGACTCTAATGTCCGGTGAGATATCCAAGCTCAACCAACCCGCCGAAGGCAACCTGTCCTATACTCTAGAGTTTTGGGGCACAACTCTACGATGTCAAACCTCGAACCATACCATCGAGAGACTCATTCAAAAGTCTGAGGTGAATTTGCGACCAGAACAAGACCACAGCACAGCGGCGTGGGACGTATCTCAATTTCTGTTGGCCGGTGGGATTGAAAGTATTTGGGACCCACATCTGAAACTTAACAACACCACTATCACGTATCAACGGATCAATTTCAAGAAGGAGAAGTAGGGGTGGCGGTACTTTCCGTGCTTCCAAACTACCAATCTTACGACTGGAGCTTATTTCGAAGGGTATCTCATCTTCCCACAAGAGTGGCCAGAAACAGGAGTCACTTTTATCATACCAGTCACTGAGACTGTATGTCGTCCAAGGATATCAAGATATTCCGTTACTATCACTTCCCGCGCTGGATATCAAGATATATCCGTTTCTACCTCGACAGATTCAACTATTCCGCCATATCACGGACAGTTTGCGAACTTTAGTGGGAGTTTCGAGCAGTGGGTTCAATTTTCCGATGCTCTACGTGTATATGACGAGTTTGCCTATAATCTAGCTCAGTCAAGGCCCTGGCCATGGAGAGAAAGCTTCGACAACAACACAGCAGTTGGAATCGGAGATCAATACATGCTGAAAGATGGTAGCTCAGTCGAGACCTGCCTAATGAGGGGTGGAGAGTCCTACTTTACCGGGTACGACATCAGTTCCTTCTTTGGGTCCGACTATGCATTCGACTCCTCACTCTGGCCACTTTCAGTGTTCGAGCGCCGCTTGACCCCAAGGGCAAGTGAGATGATATATCCTGGCCTACATACCACTCTTTTCGATTCTGAAATAGCGGAAACACTTCTTATTAACAGCACTATCAACATGCTAGCTCTCAACAGACACTTCGACATAGTCAACGGCACTGTTTCTCGCACATACAATGTCTACCGATTCCATAACAGGCTATCATTCTTCTTACCTTACGGGCTATCCTTGGGACTTAGTCTTCCAATCATACTCCTCGCTCTCCGCGCATTTCGCATACGGAACCAAGGAGTTTCAGCCATCACGGGTGGCTTCTTCCAGATTCTGATGACAACTAGGGGACGAGGATCGCTGGATGACATCGTTTTAAAGGGCTCGGGTACTATGGGAGGTCTCGAGAATGTCTCAGAAGAGCTGAGAGAGTCAAAGATCCGGTTCGGCGAGCTCATCGATGCTGATGATGTTGAGCACAGATCGGAATTGTCTAGTCGTGATCCGAGGATACAGGAAGAGCATACAAGCTTGTCGGACACTGTTGAACTCGTGGACATTCATACGAGTGTCGGATCGAATGAAGCGTCGGGTATCGACCACTCTGAAAAACGAAATGTGGTCGCAAAACGAGCTGGATTTGGTATTGCAGAGGAGGTGAGATCATTCGAGAAGAGCGCAACATAAGCATGAATAGATGGATGGCTGATTGATCATGCGTGATTTGATCTGCAGCTCTGGGCTCCTGATAGATATCTAAGTTGAATTCTGGCTGCAAGATCGTTCATTGTCATATGGTTGCTTTGGGCCATGAAATTGCCAGACCTGGTTCAAGTTCCCGTCTACATGAGCTCCAATGTAAGATACGACTAGCAAAAGTCACTGTGGCCCGATCCTCCATCGATACATTTTCCTTCGCCTCCACAGTACTTGACAACCGGGGTATTGGTACAGCTAATGCAGCGGAACAACGAATACTTCACATGGTCCGAGTCCACTGGCATCCCTTTGTTGTTGAGAGCAGTCTCGATTTCGCCATAGCAGTTGCCTAACGAGACGAAGATGAATACATTAGCGCACTATTACAAGCAGACCAGATTCGGAACCGTGTAACTTTGCCGAGGAGACCACTGCCACAGTAGTCAAGACCTTCCTTGCAGCATTTTGCAGCTGCAAGTCCACCAAAGAGAGCAAGTGCCAGGGTCGTCAAAGTGTGGAGCTGCATTATGGCTTCTTGTTTGTGTGTAAAGTCAAAGATGGTGTTTGAGAAAATTGAATATTGCTCAGTTATGAGATGAGTGTGGTTCATTGTTGATATCGGAGGCAACCCTATATACTCATCATGGCCATCACCTCTTCTGACAACCATACGACGTTTGCAGCGAGATACGAAGCCGACGTCCATTTGCATGAATTCTTTGTGCTGACGTGTGAGATTTTTGCTACATAGTTTTATGCCGTAGATCCGGGGTAATGGTCCCTCAGACGATTTACGTAATGGAACGCTCGTAGTTTCTGTACCTTCTCATGTCTGTAGTGAAGATCACTTTTGCCAGCTGCCTTTCTTAATCTTAAACATTCTTTGGTTGGTTGAATCGTTCAGATGCTGCTTCTTGGTGTTTTTTACTAAACAGACTCACGTCGTCGTCGTATTCCTATGATCATTCTCAAGATAGGGCGCAGCTCGCGAAGAAGGAGGGACCAGATTGCCTCGGATCATCGGAGCGCTGTTAGGCTGGAGTAAGCTCAATTCAGCGACATGCGTTGCCTACGGTGCGTATGAAGCGTGGTAATGCAGTCCCTAGGTGTGCCAAATCCCATGGAGAGTCATCTCTACTCGGTGCTATCTTAACGTACCACGTTACACGAATGCACTGATCAGCACAAGCAATCTTCGGGGCGACCGGTCAGCAATATTGACAAATATGCTTTCGTCGTATTCTGTGTTGTGTATCAGCGGCGTGACAGAGAGTCCATCGCACATGCTATGGTCAAAGCGGCCTCACATTTGAGCAGGCTCGTCTCCACGCATGAAAAGAGCTGTATGCCCGATGCTATTCTACTTCAATGTCGTAATCAGGCCATTCCACGATCAGGATGAGATTCGGACGTTCAAGCCAGATAGAGACCTGATGCCAGCACATGTGTACTCTGACATTTTTTTGGGATTCGATAACGAGGAGGTATTGCAGACTGGGATTGAGAAGCCTCTATTTTACAAGCAAATTCTGTCAACTGTTTATGGCGTACGACTATAGCTCACAAGCTCTCTCGTTCTAGTGCAAATCCAACTTCCTATGTTTGGTGTCTGTAAAGCCGTTGCCAAGAAATGTTGCACCATCGCTAGCTAGCTTCCGAGAAAAACCTCTTACCTGTTCACACCACGCACACCGCTCTAAGGACATACCGAACAGAATACAGCATGAACGAGGTTTTGAGCAGCCGGACCCTTCTTTTCTGGTCTTTTGGGACCAGGTTACGAAACTTCTCAGGACAACCTTTCCAAACATTATCCGGATACAAACCATTTCCAGTATTCAAAACGCCTCAAGGCCCGCAGGCAAGGATGTATGACTGTTATTCACGTCTTCGTAATCACCTAAAATGGGGTTTCATCATTTATCGCTGCGATTACCGCAATGATTCTGATTGGACCTACTTCATCAAACGATGGTCGGATGTCGTAAATGCAACCCTTACCGAATGGGATAAAAGTTATCTCTTCAACAATCTTGAATGGACGATCAAAGAGGACCGTGCCACTCTTGACAGGGCCAACATTGACGACATACGCAGAATATTCACAGCCTGGACCAAATCAAAGGAAACACTTGCGGAGCAACAAGCTGCTATAGACCTTGGGGTCTTGGGATCTCCAAGATATTGGTTCTGTGTTCACGTAGACGCTGAGGCGCTTGATAGTTGCCTAACGTATGACAAGTTTCCGGAAGACAAGCAGGATTCGTTCTGGATAGAAAAGCGGGATCCAGCCCTGGGACGTACTCCGTACGTCAACATTGTCCGAAAGGATCTAGAATTGGAAATGCCCCCGCGGTATCCTGAAGACGATGATGGTGAAGAGGCAGGAGAAGACGACGAAGGGGAATTGGATGAGGTCATCTCAGTCAAGGTCCATTGGGAGGCCGCTGTTCCGGACGTCTACGTCAATCTCAATCAGTCACTTGATGGTTTTGAAGCTATTGCTCGCGATGTTGATCAGGATGGGGTGCATCTCTGATGGCTCTAGGTTTTCTTCTGTCTATAGTACTTAATCATTCTACAGTATGGACAATGAAAGGCAAAACAAGGTACGATCACCGATTCTCGGGAAAAGAGAGTAACTTATTCGAGCTGGCAGCATTCCAAGTGAGCGTGTTTCGAAGTTTCCTAGAGCTTTCTACGGGGCATGTCTGCAGTTCAATAAGGTAATCATCATTCCGATGGACACAGCTCCTTGCAAAGGTTATTAGACTATCGTGAAGAGGCAATATCGCACCTTGAGACCCAAAGAACATCAGCAACTCACGGTTAGGGAATCAAGAACTCAATGACCATACGAAGCTACTTAAAGATTGCAATACAGGATCGCAAGTCTTCATCCCAGTGTGACATGTCGCTTTGTAGCATTGGCTTCCCAGATCTTCTCTGGAACCCATCCGCACGCTCTTCGGTAACAAATGCCGTCAATCTCCTCGACCCATAAGACGTTATAGAACTTGCACAAAGAGCTTTCAGGCTTCTCTTCAGATTCTGATTCAAACCACTCATCCTCGGAGATTCTCGACTTTCGCTTCAGCGTTTCTGATTTCCCCGTTCTGTGTCCCATGTTGTCAAAGGCATCTACCAAGCTGCATCCAAGAGCTGAATCTCCCTCTGGGAATATGTACTTGTTCCGGGAGCCATAGCCGTCGGACTCAAATGACGCTTTTCGATAGGTGTTGTACTCGCGCCCCTTCGCTAGATCCTCCGCCATGGCACTACCCGCTGAGATAGCGACTAGAAGCAACGGCTTTTCCGGCGGCTTTTCTGGGTTCATCATGCGGAGAAGACCAGCGAATGCGCCTGAGTTTTGCCTCAAAGCCAGCACCGGACAGTTGTCATCTGATTTTTCATCTGGTTCTTTTTCAATCGGACTGCGTCTTTCAAACTCTGGATGTTCATATGCAGAGACTCTATACTGAGGGGCTCGGGCGGGGAGGAGTGGGCGTTCGTATAAGATAGCTGCAGGATCAAACGTGGCCACGGAAGCGTATGCTGACAAATATTTAGGCACGGGGTCCCTTCGACCGCTCTCTTGCGTATTGCCTAGCGGCACTGGGAATTTAAAGCTAGGCCATTCATGATCCTGATAAGTAAAGTATACACTGCGATTAGCAATGCTCTCATCTGGGGATGTATGCTTTCGCCACCCGGGGGCGCAATCCGGAGGTGAAGATGCAATTGTCCCATCAATACCGAAATGTCAAATAGAATGATTTTTTGGCTTCTCGGGACAAGGTAGGGTGCGCCACATAGTGGTCTTCTTTGTTCTCCAGCTGCGAATTAGCTTCCATGTTTCCGGGTTATGAACATATTCCAAGCCAGATACAAGACTCTTTGGATCGACAGAGCATTGCCAACTACACCATGACCATGTCGGGAGCCCACTGGGTTCACTGGTAGCAACTCCATCTTTCCCAATACAGATTCTTGGCTTGGCGTTTTCATATGGCTGCCATAATAGAGCATGGTCAAGGAACGCAACGGGCAGTCCAGAGATAAACCCCCCTGGAAAGCCTGGAGACATGGTCCTCAAAGTTGCCGCGATGCCTCTCAAGCCATCTTGTGGATATGTGAAATTTCGGCCATTATAGAGACAGATGATATCTATGTATGATTGGAAATCTGGCCACCACTTTACCAGAGATTGTCTAGTCAGGGTGACAGAGTGGGTAGTCTCGTCAGCTGGTCTGAGATTTGTACCGTCCCAAATGGCGCATTGGCAATCCCAGTATACGCCATCCTCAGTGAAAATAGCGGATCTGCGGCTCAACAACTGCTCTTGATAGGTCCAACCTCGACGCGACCACTCGGAATTCCTAAGTGCCATGTGTAGGTCCTGCCGCGCTTCTCGAGCAACGGCTTCAGCGTGTTCTTTGGGGTACCTGCCCATATATATTCGAGGCTTTGCAAACATCGGCCATTCGCTTGCATCGAGATGATTTTTCACCATGGAGTCTGGACCGGCTGCAACAATGGTAAGATATGCCTCTCCATAGATCCCGTCCATATGGCCTATTTGGGAGTCCAAGTTGGGACCATCCTGTACTATGCAAAAACGATCGACCCAGAGGTAACGCTCACGCAGCTTGATCGTGAAGGCAATTGCATGTTGTATTACTGCGGGAATCTGTTCATGGGTACTGAGGTTCTGCAGGCTTCCGGGTGTTGTGAGTCGAATCAAAGTAGCGATATCAAGGCATAACGATGAAGCTCCCGGTGTCTTGGGCCAGACGTAGCTCAATGCCAAGTATCGTTGTTTCTGATTATCTCCGGCATTCCCCAAGACTGATTCGACATCGATGATGCAGTTTTGCACGACATCGATCAGATATGCTGGCCTTCTCTCGGGTGCGCGATCTGCAATCGACACGGCTACGCACGCGTGCGCGTGTGCTTCATTGCAGGCCAAGAGGCATTCGTCGAGAAAGTCGAGGTAATTGAGTTGGTCTGCTGACAAGGGGTCGTAGGTCCATTCTTCTAAGAAAGCGTCATGGGGTGGACTCTCGGAGGCCATATTAGGTCTCTAGAGCGCAAACATTGGTGCGAAGAGCCTCCGAAGGGTAAGGGGTAGTCGCCAGGTTATAGGAAGAAGGGCTAAGGCTTCAGACCCATATCATGTCGCTGAATCCTCACCGGTTCTGACGTGGCGCCTATAATTGATTCATGTAAGATTTCTTCAACAGGCATTTAATTTGCTGACATGCACGCGCTGCGATGGCGCTTGAATGAGAATTCACGTGACGTTCTGCATCAATGCTAACACAAATTGGGACGCGACAATGTCAAAGGATTCACATTGTCATCCTTCGGTTGTTTCAGAGCAATGAAGTCGACTGGGCCACTGAGATTCGACGACTCCTTTGAAACTCAGCCAGAATCCCTCCTCAATCGTCTATAAGCTTACAGCAACAGCAGCAGCCGCCACGATACCCACAACCCACCCCACTTCCACCCTCCCCACACCACTCGCACCACTCCGACTCGGCACGCGACTCCCCTGCGCCACCCTCTCAGGCCTAACACAAACCACACTAGTCCTACTCTCCCCATCCTCAAACGCCGAAACCGTCCACAACATCGGCTGGCTCACATACTTATCATACCAAGTAAACCTACTCGGATCCTTACCATCGCTTTCATCATCGCCAAACCCAAAGATCCCAAACAATCCACTATTATCATAACCCTCCGGAGGCTGATCCAGACCAGCAAGGCGCGAAGCAGCGCACGTGGAATTGGAGACTAGAGCGGGCCCAGAACCGAAATCTAAAGAAAATCAGCTCTCCGCGAACTCACTCGACAGGGAGGAGATCATACTCGCACTAGAACCCGCCAAAGGCGGACACGCCCTCGCCACATCACTGGCAACCGGCACATCGGGACAACTCCTCCGCTCAACATCCGCCTGCGTCAACACGAGACTCCGCCGCAAGAAGTCAATACAGTTCTCCGATAATATGCCTGAGCAGTTGCCGTTCGCGCCGGTCCCCGTAGCCGGAAGGAGTTTCTGCAAAAGCCGCGTGCAGGCGTATGCAGTCGAGTTGGTAGGTGTACTGAGAGACCCGTAGATGGATTGATCCGGGTTGGAATCATTGCGTTTGTCGCTGAACGTTACGCCCAGATACCAGGGCGGGGTGCCGCTGGAAGGTACTTCCACCAGCGCAGATGCGTTGACGGGGTATTCGGTCTCGAGAGTTGCTTTGCAGGTGCTGTTGGCGGAAGTCGAGTTCTGAGCTACCGCTGGGTGTATGAGGACTGTGAGCGGGAGCAGGGTGATGTGGTTTGAGATGCGCATGTTGTGTGGGTTAATTGAGCAATTCACTACAGGATTGATCGTGAAGGTCGAGTCTCCCTGGGAAACTCATGCTTATTGTATAACACCAACCTAACATGAGGCATCCCATCCCGTATTAGATGTCGTCGTCAGCCTGAATCCGGGGCAGTGCTGATGTTTGCTTTACGATTTCACGCTAGTAAAGAGCATCGCTCTGTTGCGATTGGTGCGGGCAGATGCGTCTGACGTGTGCCATGCCAGGCCGCCCTCGAACCGCCCTGGCTTGGCTGCTTGCCTAACCGCCATTGAGTTTACCAGTAAGTCTTGCAAGGGACGATCTTCAAGACATCGTATTCAGATCTAGAATGATTTCGGCTGAGAAAGCACAAGGCTCTAAGTAACAGGCTCTTTAAACATTAATAGAGGTTATATTCTGTAAGTAATAACTGCTACCTATATATCTCTAATTCTGAAAAAAAAAAAGACAAAACTTGCTACACGTATTAACACTTTGTATGTTTAATGGAGGCCCTGCAGTTGACATCGTGCAGATCTGACATGCTTAAATAAGGATACCCTAAAGCACCTAACCCCACTGACCTCATCCATCATCCTCCCCTGCGAAAATCAAGTACCTTTCAACGTACCATCATCAGTGCTACTTGCGTTATCGACGTGGCGGCTTCCACCGATGCTCCGATTGCCAGAGAACTGCAACAGAAGTTCACGCCGCGCTTCGTCGGGTGTGACAACAGCTGAGCCCCTACGACGGCGAGTATAACGATGTGAATCGCGTCCTGGGCTGGCTTCGGGTGTCTTCTGAATCTGCGATGCTTCGGATTCCTGACTTTGGGCGACCGCGCGGCTTGTTGTTGTCTCCGGAACTTGCAAGCTCTTATTATGGTCAATCGTCTTTTGACAAGCCGTGGCATGTTCGGATGCGGCTTTGTCTTTTTGCTTGAAGCATTCGAGCTTGATTTCAAGGTCGCTAATCTTCACCGCACTTTGTAGACCATGTTTCCTCTCGCTCTCCCGAACAATCCGAAGCTCCTCTTCCAGATCGCAGATCTGAGCTTGTGCATCCTCAAGATCGAGCCGCATGCGGTCCGAGTCCTGCTTTTGTAACTGCGACTGTGCTTCAAGGACCTCGAGGTCTTTTCGAACGGCTTTGAGTGCATCGTCCACTCGGGGTTCTGCGGATTGTCCTGAGTGACCATGCTTGGAAGGCGAGCTCCGTGGTCTCTTGCTAGGACGCGATGGATTATTGTCAACAGTTGGCAAAGCAGAAGTGATGTCATGGTCGGAGCTGCTGTCTGCCTGGATTGCGATGTCTTGGGCGCCTTGGGCTTGTTTCGCGCCCTTGTTTGTCTTGCGTTTTTTGGGCGGCATCTGGTGGAAGCTGTGCCAACTGGCAATCGTCAATTCCAGTGAGCGAATAGGCGTGGTGCGTTAAGTCTGACTAACACAGCAGCATGTCACTGATTTTGTGACGTTTGTGAAGAGACGGGAAAGTGACAGATGACAGGTAGTTAGACCTGCGGGGAAGGCAAGGTTGCTGCGGAGCTGCCTCAACTGGCGGGAAGGAGTGACTCAGGCAATCACGATCCAATCAGTCACCCACGAACTCATTAACAGGAAAACGGTAATAGCGCACGACGCACTGCCACGATTGCTGCAGCTTTAATCGTATGCGCTACTGCTCCGCATTGACAAAGCAACCCAGCGTCTTTCGACCTACTCTTGCTCAGTCTTCACTCTTGTGCCTGCGGGAGGACTAGGACACTGTTCCCAAAACTCCCGCTCAAGCCTTTCGAAGATCTCCTCCAGCTCGGCCACATCTTGGTTGTTATTTATTCCGTGTTCAATGGCATCGCGTATGGCTTTCATCTTCTGTGCAACCTTCTCTTGGTGGTTCATGGCGAGATCTCGTTTAATCTGGACGAAATTTTCACTGTTTTACATTAGCAAAGCTTGGGCAACGTGACTGGGCGATTATCCTACCTCTCAGCACTGACTGCAAATGGAGTCTTGCATGTAGCTTCCGCTTGACCATCGGCACCGTCGGACGCTTGTTGTCCGTTCGAACCTGTCTTTGCGTGTGCGTGTATGGCTACCATGGTGATCTCATCATCTGTGAGCTGAGTGAGATCGTAAACGAGGGCTCTGATGTCGTTGGATATGCCATGGGACTCAAAAACATCTTCCCAGCGGCCTTGAGGCTCGGACGCATTGAGGGCGGTGAGATCTTCCACAGCTGCGGTGCGAAGCTTATAGAGAAGCGTGAGCGCCGATGTGCGGCTCTCCGCATCAAGATTGACCAATCGATTAACGATGCCGTTCAGGTATGATATCCTCTCTGTATCCATCATGGTGAGTATCGCAGAATTCTTTGGCAGCAGATGGCTGATGTCTCGTCTATGTCAGCCAGGCATCGATGAAGATGTAGGCGAACATCTGCGACAACCGCGACAATCGTCTTCGTCGGTAAGATTTGTTAGCACACTTCGACTGGCCCGCCAAAGTAAAGCCCTGGATATGGAGGCCACGGAAGCTTTGTACGTGCAAGAAGCAAGCAAGACTGTGGCACCGTAATGCGATTTCGCTTATGTTGTGAGCGCGAATTGGCAACTTTAGAGACTAGATATCCCCGTGGGGATTAGACGAGCTGAAACCGCACCGGTATTGTCGCCGCCAAGTCGTTGTCATCCATCTGTCAAGTGAGGTACGTATTGCTTGTTGTGCGCGCTTACTAGAATAGGACTGTCATCTTAGTTGTCGCTACAGTCCAGTTCGGGAATTTTCGGCTTTTGGTGAGAGATGTCGGAACGTGTCGGTGAGGCCTGCGCTAGAAAACCACTAGAACACCTGCGAACGGTTCACTCGGCCGGTAAGAGTGCAACGGGGTAGACAACACCAAAGATCAGCGCGGACACTTTTGATTACTTCTCTAGAGCTTTGAGGACAGTGGTCGCTCCGCCTTCAACGCCGCATCGATGGCTGACATGGCTTGCACCAGTTCGACATCGTGCAATCTCGGAGCTACGACCTGAACGCACAGTGGGGACCCTACATACACTTCACGGTCGACGTCATTCCCTGTCTTGGTCAGCACCATGCTTTGCATCGTCGGTTAGAGGAATTGCACTCACAGAGGGCCCGATTGGCCTTGTCCCAACTCCCAATGATCTTGGCCTTCATCTCGCCCTTCTTGTCTGCCTTTGTAAAGTTGCGCACAGGTACCGTGCCTGCAGGATAGTCCAACAAAACGAACGAGCTAGTGTAGCCCGCCCCATTGTAGCGATCGATTTGCGGAACGGGGTGCGGCGCAACCGGGCAGATGAAGGCATCGATGGCGCCTGTGTTGTCCTTCCACATACTCAGACATTCTTTGCGCAATTTCTCGCGCTTGCCGTGCAGCTCTTGTAGCTTCTCAAAGGGTGCCGTCTTCCGTCTCTTCAATCTGGTCGATAGCCATGGCGACAGTGGCTCCTCTCCAGCTTCTAGCAGATCAAACATTGCGTTGGCACCCTCGACGTTGAACAATCCATTGGCAAGGGAATGGCACTGCGAGAACAGTGACGCGATGTCCATCTCCACCACTTCAATTCCAGCCTTCTCCATCTTGTCCTTCACTTCATCCAGTAGGCGTGCGATGGGCGGCAGTGGCTCAATCACCCCATCCCTCCTGACAACGCCAATTCTGAGCTTCTTGCTGGGGCTAGAGATGGTCGACTTCCATGGAGATGGTACAACGTCGGGATCGGCAGTCCAGGGCTTCTGGTCTGATACTGCCTGGAAGAAGAGGTCCATGTCACGCATGGAGTGACCCAGTGGGCCTGCGCTAGCAGGCAGCCCAACTTTGGCAGCACCCGGGAGCGAGCCACCTTCGATAAGAGCGTATGGTACGCGGCCATCGCTTGGCTTGACACCGTAGAGATTGTCGCACATGGCAGGGACGCGGATCGAGCCACCAACATCTGTACCGACTCCGAGTATGGAACCGCGCAATGCAAGAAGGGCCCCCTCACCGCCAGTGCTTCCACCAGCAGTAAGTGCAGTATTGATTGGATTGAGGGTCCTGCCAAACACATTGTTGTGGGAGTCCAGTGCCATCAGGGCCTGTGGTACGTTCGTCTTACAGTACAGCACGGCACCAGAGGCAAGCAACAAGTCAACGAGGATTGAATTCTCTGTCGCCGGCTTGAAAGACAGCGCAGCCAATCCTAAGGAAGAATCGTATCCGCGGACCTTGAACATATCTTTCAACGATACAGGGACGCCGTGCAGCAAACCGAGTGGAGGCTTTCCAGACTCAAGATGGGCATCCAGCTCTGCAGCGCGCTTCAATGCATCGTCAAAGAATATCTCAGTCAGGCAATTCGTCAATTGGTGTGCGATGGCTGCTCTCTGCGATGGTCAGTCTGTGCCAACGCCATCATGTCTTCAAGTTACCTTGCAAAAGGCAGTTGTGACATCAACACAAGTCAACTTTCTCTCTCGAATGGCTTTGGCCAGAGCTGTAGCATCGTATTTCTCAGTGATCTCCAGCTCCTGCTGTGTCAACAGCCCGCAATCGCGTGGTATCTGGAGGTAGTTGGTGACCGTTGCGGCAGGCAGCTGGGGTAAGCGCCATTGGTTTGGAATGCGTGCAAATTGCTGATCCTTTTTTTGCCAGGCAACGGACTGCCACTTGGGGGTGGGCTTGGGGTCAGTCTGGGTCTTTGATTTGGACATGTTGCTGTTGAATTGCTGACGTTGCAGCTCACCACTGTTAAGATACCTGAAAAGCTGGGGTGAGAGCTGCGGCAGCCGAGGCGCTCGGGAGCGGCATAGACTGAGGGGTAGCAAGGGCAAGGGTCGCAGCTGCCTCGACACTGCTATGCGTCGCAGCACCTTCATCATTCACGCTAGAGAGTCGGCCGTACATTGTAAAGTCTTACCGTCTTGATGTATATTCTACAAGGCACTCCATAAGCTTACCAACCCGCGCGACATCAGGCCTTTTATGTGCAGAGAGCGACCAGTTCCGTCCCGGATGCGGATGGGAAAAGTACCCGCGGATGCCTGAGCCAGCGCGGATAAGCCATAATCCAGGCACAGCTGCACCGCCGTGAGACTTGACCGGAAAAGCGATTACGTTACGGGCACGGCAGCGTCACATGCTTTCGCGTCGCCGATGACATTGTGCGATGCCTGTCGCCGGCAGATGGCGCGACTGATGCGCGCAATCCCAGTCGCTGTGCCTGAGGCCCTAGCCGCGAACGTCGTTAGCGGGCTACCCCAGACCAGGGCTCGGTCGTTGAAAAAGACACGAAAGCGACCCACAACGGCGCCCCTTTCGCGCGCGGGCGGTTGTCCGCCTCTCTCGCACTCCACGCTGCGTCTCTTCCCCTCTCTCACACACCGCCGAGTCCCCCTCGCCCGACCAATTGCACCGCCATGGCCGTCAACGCATCTTCAGCAGCGCCGCTGCACCCATACTACCCACTCGGTGTCGAGATCGTGGGCTACATGGCCAACGAGTGGAACACGGTTGAGCTGGTCAGCATGTTCGCCGCGGGGTGCGCCGTCATCTTCAGCGTTACGTACGCCATTCTGATGCGCACACGGCCCAATGCCAGCAAGAGCGACGTGTCTATCATGATGTGGTTCGTCCTGTGCGGCTGCATCCACTCGTTCTTCGAGGGCTACTTCGCCTACAACTTCAGGCGCATGGGTGGCATGCAGGACCTGTTCGGCCAGCTCTGGAAGGAGTACGCCCTTAGCGACTCTCGCTACCTGACCCAGGACGCCTTTGTCTTGTGCATGGAGACTGTCACTGCCGTATGTATTCTGTGCGCACTCTTTGTGTGTGCTACGCTAACATCTCCTCGCAGGCCTTCTGGGGTCCTCTCTCTTTCCTCACCGCTTACTTCATTGCCGTGGACCATCCCCTGCGCTACTCTCTCCAGCTCATTGTCTCCCTGGGCCAGTTCTACGGTGACGTTCTTTACTATGCGACCTCGCTGTTCGACCACTACATCCTCGATGTCGCCTACACCCGCCCCGAGGCCGCCTACTACTGGGGCTACTTCGTCCTGATGAATGCCTTCTGGATCGTCATTCCTGGCTACCTGATGTACCAGAGCGTTGACGCTACCGTCCGTGCTTTCCGCGCCGTTAACGACGCTTCCAAGCTGTTGCAGAAGGCTCAGCAGATGGGCTACTACAAGAAGAAGGCTTAGACGGTGCACCTTGGAGATGTTATTGCTGTGTCAAATACAGCGTTTCACGAGACCTCATGTTGGAGTAATCTGGCGTCTAGACACAATGTTGTTGGATAGATGTGATAGATCAGGGTATATCTTAGATTTGACGATTTGACAGCTGTCATAGATTATGAGCCATATCGTAGCTAGCAGGATGCGCGTATTGGTAATATGAGGAGTGTTGGCGACGATTAAAAATAGTATGTAATACAAACCCTATTGCTTGGGATAAATCATGTTCCTCAACTTTTCCGAACATCCTGGTCTGTCGATCACTGCATCATCGCTCGAACCCTGGACCCTCAATGTGGGGCCGTCGCAGTACCAAATACCTCTCCTCATCCATCTCCGCATGTGGATTTCCACACTTCACTCAAGAAGTTCCTCATCAATTCTCAGGATGCGCCTCTCCACCGCCGCCCTCCTCACCGTTACCCCGGTCCTTGCAACACCTAATGCTTCCATTCCCAATGGATCCTCCTCCCCATTACCACTTTCCCTCCAAATGGCACACTCCATAATGTCGCGCCAAGAAGGCATCTACAGCTCCGCCGCCGACTCCTCCGGGCCCCTGCAAGCCGGCTTCGTCCAAAAGACCTTCACACAGCTTCTGTCCCAATACCCCAACCACACCCTTTTCCCGGCCATATCCGCGTACATCACAAAGAGCGCAGACTCCCTCCTACCAATCTTCCCCAACGCCAGCTCCGCCCTACGCTACTCCATGGACCGTCTCAGCACCGGCAACGCCTTCATATCCCTCGCCAACACCACAAACTCAACCGAGTACGCCCACACCGTCTCAGTCCTCTCCTCAAGCCTCGCCCAGAATAAGCGCAACGCTGAGCAAGGCCTGTGGTACTACGTCTACCCCAACTGGTCCTATTTGGACGGCATGTTCTCGTTTGGCCCCTTTTCTGCGCTGTACAACGCCATCTATGACCCGGGGAACGCGGCTGCGTGGACGGATCTGCAGCGCCAGTTTGGGCTTCTGGCTGAGCATTGCGCGTACCAGGGTGTGGGAGGGGAGGGGTTGCTGGTGCATGGGTATGATGAGTCTAGGACAGCCGCGTGGGCGAATAATAGTCTGGGGCAGAGTCCGCATGTCTGGGGGAGAAGTTTGGGGTGGTATGTGCTGGGGCTGCTTGAAACCATCTCTGTTATTGATGAGCACATCATCGAGAACTGCAAGACAGAGGCAAATGTATCCATGATACGAGAGATCAGGGATGGGTTCGAGCGTGAGTTGAGACTGCGAATGCAAGCGGTTGTTAGGGCTGTAGACCCTGCGAGTGGCGCGTGGTGGCAGCTGCTCGATCAGCCGGGCCGCGAGGGGAACTACATTGAGAGCAGTGGGAGCGCGATGTTCACGTATGCACTGCTTGCAGGAGTGAGGAAGGGCTATCTTCCCCAGTCCACAGACTCAACTGCCGTCTCCAATATCTCATCGCTCTCGAATGATAGCTACGTCGATGTTGGGCGTCGGGCGTATGCGTACCTGAAGGATGCCTTTGTCGTGGACAACGGCAATGGCACACTGGGCTGGAACGGCACGGTGAGCGTGTGCAGCCTTAACAGTACTGCCAGCTACGAGTACTACACTGTCAGGCCCATCTTGTATAATAGTGTGTTGGGCAGTGCCGCGTTTGTAGGGGCAAGCTTGGAGGTGGAGAGGTTGGGGGGTTGATCTGTTTATAGTCCACAGTCACGAGATGGATGCTTCGAACCCATGTAAAAGTGTATAGTTACCACAATATCCTATTGGTTTGCGTTCATGGATGCAGACTTGCAGAGGACCCCAGGGCTGTGAAGGATTCGTCGGAGGCATCAGACCCTGGTTCGGCTTCTGGTTTGGTAAAGTAACGGCTGTCACAAGCCAGCTTTCTTGGTTGGCTAATTACAAGCACACCATAGATACTGGAGCTGGCAGTTCAAGCCATATACCCAGTCACGTCAAACCTCACTTCATTAGAATCTCCAACACCTACCCTCAAGAGATCCAATCTCCAACTAGCTCGTCGCCTATCAGTAAACATGCATCTGCCACAGACTTGGTTGAGCCGTTGTAACAGCCGTGATCCATGCTTCGATCATGCAAGCGAGCGTCATGGATCTCCCGCAAGCCGCATCCCCACCGGCAGGTCGATGCAAATGGAGGGGGCTGGGACGAGGCTGTCGGAAGGAAGAGTGCGAGCACGCACGGCAACTCGCTGCAGTGCCAGGCCGCTAAGTGTTCAAGCACCGTCTCGGCCTTATCGCGACGGTTAGTTAGCCTTGTTTTGTTGTGAGTGGGCCCGACGCGGGCAGCCATTGGATCGCCAGCATCACACATGCGTCTCTGACAACAACCTTGAATTGTACCACCGCTTCCCTGACGTCCAGCTGCGCGTGCAGGCTGATCTCACTGCAGCGACCACCACGACCTCTTCACACCCTCCTGCCGCCCTCCGCGCCCGTCGCCGACGCTGACTGAGCCCCAAGCGGGGAGACTACCAGCTGCCAGCCCAGCCAAGCCCCCCCCGAGTCTCGAGGACGGACTGCGCGGTTGAGCAACCAACTGCACACACCTTTGGGCCACGCAGCCCTGAGTGGCCAACAGCGTCGCCGGCATCGCCAAATGCCCGCCGGGCCCCATGCCCGCTGCTGCTGAAGACGCAGCGAGTCCGAAGAAAAATGCGTCGTCCGGCAAGAAGAAGACCGACGGCATGAACGGCAACGACTTTGCAAAGGCCATTGGCATCAACAAGCCCGCCAATGTGCGCGACAAAATCAAGCGCTGGCAGCAGGACGGGGGCGCCGACGCCGACCCTGCCGCTGCCGCTGCCGGTGCAGAGGAGGGACACGCAGCTGGCGGTGAGGGTGAGCCCAAGAAGGGAACGCCCAAGGCACAGCCCAAGTCGCAGCCCACCACGCCCAAGATGGCCGACAAGCCAAACTGGAAGCCCGCCCACGCGCCCGCCAAGTCAATCGACCGCAGCCCTGAGCGGCCCGACAGCGCAAAGAACAAGAATGAGCTCGACGAGGACGTGCAGAGTGCCGTCGCCCCCAAGAAGCGCGTCGTGAGCGACTCACACTGGCGCGCAAACAAATCCCCCCAGAAGGACCCCTCCCGCCCCGCCCCCAAGACCATCCCCAACGCCTGGGTGCGGCCCTCGCGCATCGTCAAGAAAGACAGGGACAGGCTCGCCATCCCCGACGAGGCCACCGCTGCACCACCCACCCCAACAACCCCGCAGACCCCACCGACTCCATCCACACCCCAGCTGCCCCAGACGCTGGCAAACTACATCAGCAAGAGTACCGGCCAGAAGAGACCCACCCCGAGGCAGCGGCGGCCGTCGAAGCCCTCAAGTTCCAAGAGCTCTGGCAACGATGAGCGACCTAACAGCAGTGGCTCGGGCAGTGGCAAGGACCTCGCTGGCGTGGAGGTCATCGTGGAGCCCGAGTCCCCCAAGCGCAAGAAAGAGAAGGCAGAGATCGTGAAGGTGCGCCGCCGGAACACCAAGACGTCCCCACGAGGCTCCCTTTCAGCTGAAGATGCCGAGCCTGTCGTCAAACCCAGGCCCGCTCGCAAGTCGGAGCCTGCCCCCGATCTGGCTGACCTTGCCGGCCTCATCACCGTCGAGTATGACGAGTCGAGTGTCGTCGAGCCTGTCAAGCAGAGAATCACATCACCCCGTGCAGATGACCTGAGAGAAAGACGGAGGAGACGGCGGCCGAAGAGCCAACCTGGGACTGACGACGAGGGTTTTAGGGAGTCCACGCGGCGCCACCGCAGAACAAGGACAGACACCATCGACATGGAGAAGGAGGAAGTAATGAGAGAAATGCGCGCGCAGCAGCCGAGAGTGCTGTCGCCCCCCAACAAAGAGTTTGCGACCAGACTGGAGGCCTGGCTGGACCGTACGCAACAGATGCAGGATGACGCAGATCAGAGAGAACGTCGTCCCCCTCGCCGCAGACGAAGATCCACCGAGACTGCGCAGACATCAAGCTCCGCGCCCGATTTTGGCTCGACAATGAGGACTGAGTCGTCCATTGTCACTGCATCAACGGACTTCAGCGATACGAAACCGGCATCACCTGAACCCGCCCCCGCTCCTGCTGAAGAGACGCGACCACAGAGCAGCGGCAGTGGAAGCGGCAGCGGAGGAGGCAGCAGGCGCAGACGCAGACGTCGTAGTCGCGAGGACAGGAGGACATCGCACGAGCTCAAAATCGATACCAGCGTTGGTGCAGTAGAAGACAAGGCTCCTTCTGTAGTTTCTGATGACAGCGCCGCAACACCCGTAGCCACGAAGCCGGAAGAAATCGAAGCCGAGCCCAAGACACCGCTTTCTGCGACGCCGACCTTGAAGCGTCGAGGTGCAAAGCGTAGCAGCCAACATATGCGCTCTAAGAGCCAGGGCCGCTCCATGTCCTCGCCATTGCGTGAGAGTATGTCGACAGACGACCTGTCCAAAGAAGACGACACACGAGCTGTCTCTGTTGCCTCATCTGCTCTCTCCTCTGCTCTTTCCTCATCCGTCGGCTCAGGCTCTGTAGACTTCGAGCAGATCTCACTGAAGCCGCGCCCTCTTGCAGTGCAGCGCCACTTCCCTACTAGGGGCAAACGCCTGTCGACTATCGCTTCGGTCGATTCGTTCCCAAGCAAAGCCCAGCAGGCGCCAGCATACGATGTTGCAGGCTCAGAATTGAGCGAGTCTGTGATGAGTGACGACCGAACAGTCTCCGGCATGACTGCTTCAGAGGTTGGCTCGCAGCTAAACGAGACGTCAACCATTGTCAGCCGCAGGAGCACCAGAAAGAACAGGCTCGCTAGCCACGCGGACTTGATATCCGTGTTGTCCATGCCCAAGGCAGCAGGTGCGAAGAGCATCGTGTCCGCGCGCAGTATCCGAACAAACAGGAGCCGCCTAGCCACTGCCACGATACCTGACATCATGCGGGAATTCGCGACTGACGAAGACAAATACATGCGGGAACTGCGCACTATTGTCGATGGTGTAATTCCTGTCCTCCTTAGCGTCGTCCTCTCCAAAGACGATTCTGCCGTTGCTGCAGGGCTCTTTTCTCGCTCCGCCAAGTCAGACCCCAGCGAAGTTACAAAGCCAATCATGGACATGGGTGTGTGCCTCGAACGACTGAAGACGCTGCACAAACGTGCGCCCAAGGACGATGCCGACAGCCTACTCTCCTGGGCCCAGAGCGCACATCGAGTCTACGACAACTACATCAATGCCTGGAGGCTCGGTTTCCAAGATGTTGTCATCAGCCTGGCCCCAGCCGATGACGAGCCATTCAAGCAAGCAAAGGTCGTGAACGGGCCCGAGGATGGCGCTCCCTGGGATGAGGGCATGCCACGCAATGCTGAGGGCTATGTTGTCAACGGTGACGGCGAACGAGTCGATGTGGCATATATGTTGAAGCGACCCCTTGTGCGGCTCAAATACCTAGCCAAGACATTGAAGGTAGGTCTCTTCTTTTTGCAAATTAATATTTGTCGTTGCTAATTGTGTTGCAGGGTATCAACCATGTCAGACCTTCCGACCGCGCAGACAATATCTCAGCCACATTTCAAGACCTCGTCACAGCCGCCAGAAAACGGTCCAACGATGAACAAGCTCGCCTGGAGGATGAAGCCGCCGCCAACATTGATGCCACACGTGCTCGTGATCCTCGAAGTCTCGCTCCACTTGCTGGAGTTCGAATCGATGCAACGCGATGTGTAAGAGCCAGAGACTACTTCGACATGTATCTATATCACTCCAGCGGCCAGGAACTCAGCTGTCGCGTCGAGCTTTTGCTCCGCGATAACGCGCCAGGTGCGGGACAAGGTGGCGATCTCCTTCTGTGCGAAGTCGACTCGACTGGGCGATGGCTACTGCTTCCACCCATCCAACAGAGCCGTGTCTCTGCCCGCAACGGCGATGTCAAGGGCGAAATCGTGGTGATGATCCGCGGCAACTCAGCCGATGGATCTGAGTGGACTGAAGTGATGTCACTCATCAGCGACGACGAGCAAGCTGGCTTCGAGTGGGTGCAGATGCTTGGCTTGAACCCCATACCGCCACCGATCTCTGAGATCAAACGAGACCAGATGGTACCCGGCCAATTGCCGAGGGTTACAAGTAGCCACGGCTCTTCCTTGGTGTCCGCAACGACAGCTTCGACCGTTCCCTTCAAGAGCAGGACACCAAGCCCTCATGAGATCGAGATTCCGATTGGCGAACAGCACACAGAAGTTTCAAAGGTCTGGAACTACGACACACCTGACAGACGCCAGCAGTCACGTACCGTGTCACCAATCACGCCACCAAGTGGTGATGGCTCCCTTGCCATCCACGAGCGCCATGTGGCCGACCGCTCCCACAGCTTCGACGATGCAGTCCGCTCGGAAGGCACGGCATCTCCCTCTGGGTTGAAGCGGACCAAGGCAAAGAGACTATCAAGGGCTGCGACGTCATCGCCCGTTTCACAGCGTCCCTCGCGACAAATCACTCTCGATGACCCAATTGAATTTGTTGAGGAGCCCAAGCAGATTCAATCGCGAGAGGCCAAGCTCATCGAAGAGGAGAGGCAGCCACGCCGTAAGTCAACGAAACGAAGAGGCAAGAATTTCAGCGTATGGATGCCAACATCCGAGGTGGGCCATTCAGATGAGTCCGATGAGAGCGAAGAATCAGTCGGAGAGGAACAAATCTCTCCACCAGGCTCTCCGCCACCACGAACGCAGTCACATCGTAGAGTGTCGTCAACCCCATCGATGGAATTGCCGAGCATACCAAGACTACGGAAGTCCAGCCAGCCATCAACACCACTACGGGAGGCTGCAAATGCCGATGAGCTTCCCGAGCCACCTGCGTCCGCCCCGCCAAAGATGGGCAAGCGTCCAAACACCGTCACCGAACAAGAGGAGGAAGATGCGCCTCCACCTCCGCCCCCGCACCGCTCAGCCAGTCCCGTGACGTTGAAGGGCTCAAAGACACCCACTTTTACGCCGTCACTGCCAGGATGGAAGACGAAGCGACGCTCATCCTCACCTCTCAAGCACGAGTACGAGCCATCTACTTGTACCGAGTCGTCAAGCGAGAGCGAAGATGATATCATCTCTGAGGATGATCTTAGCGGCTCTGATGAAGACAGTTTGACTTCTGACTTGTCAGAAGATGAACTGGAAGACGATGTTCCGACGCCACTACAGCCGCTCACGCGTACCCGCAGCTACGCCAACCGCCCATCTTCTGCAGGCCGAGACACTGCACCGCTTCAGACCCTGCTCGAGGAACCCAAAGTATCACCGCCGGAGTCGATCGAGATCGTGGCCGACGACACGATCACACCTTCACAGTCAGCGTCGAACCAGCCTTACCGCGCCGTTCCAGCAGGCTCTGGCAGAGCTACGAAAGCAATTGCATCCATTTTCTCGTGGTCAGACGCCGGAAGATGGGACAGCCTGCACCCAGATGAGTGCAGCATTGTCATCACACCTGGCAAGATCGAGGTTTTCGAGATCACGGCGAGCCACTCTAAACCCCTTGTATCCGATGGAGACGAGATTATCCAGCCAGGAGGACGTACTCCCCTTATTGCGGTTGAGCTAACGCCTCTTGTCCCACTGCGAAAATCTACCGCCATCGATATCTCTATACGCTCGCCTCCGACACCGGACTCGCGCATCACGACCGGCAACAATATCATGTTGCGAAGCCGCAATGCCGCCGAATGCGACCAGCTCTACGCAATGATCAATAAATCCCGCATCAATAACCCGACCTACATCGCTCTGCAGAACGCCCGAGGACCGTACGGTCAATCCAGCTGGGCAGAGGTGATGGACCGCCGCAATGAAGCTAGAACGAACGCCTCCTCTGGGGGTGGAATGTTTGGTGGCAGCCTTGGCAGGAGGAGCAGCTACAGAAAATCGACCAGCACCCGCGCTGCGTCCATCTCCGCTGCCACAGAATCCTCGGTCGGCACCATGGGTACCGCGATGAGGTCTGCGCTCAGCCGATTCTCTTTTGGCAAGGGTGGCATGTTCAGCGTGCGCAACTCGACACAGGGGTCGAGATCCTTGAATAGTTTTGACGACGATTCAAGTGGATCTCCCCCTGGCTCGGGTGCTTCGTCGCCGAATGGACCTGGCGGCGCGGTCGGCGCACCTGCAGGCATCACAAACAATAAATGCAGACTCTACGAGCGCGAGAGCCTCAAGAAGTGGCGCGATATGGGCGGCGCCAGACTCACGATCATGCTGCCAAGCCCTCACCCGAGCGCGCCTGGCAGCCCCAACCCCCTGCAGCGATCGCCCGGCACAAGGGACCATACCCAAGAGAAACGCATTCTTGTCACTGGAAAGAAGGACGGACAAACACTACTGGATGTCACGTTGAGTGAGACGTGTTTCGAGAGAGTGGCCAGGAGTGGTATTGCAGTCAGCGTATGGGAGGACAATGTCGACGAGCTGGGCCAGGTGGGCCAGGTCGCCCGCACTGGTGGTGTCAACGGTGCGAGGGCGAGGGTATTCATGATCCAGCTGAAGAGCGAGCGCGAGGCGGCGTACTGCTTCAGCTTGTTGGGGAAGAACAGGTATTGAGGTTGAAGGAGCCGCGGAGAAGGAGAAAGGGGAAGAAAGCTGGATACGCGACAGCATCGATCGAGCGGCATATTTGGGCAGTCGTGTTTGTTCTTGATTTAGAAGCGTGTGTGCATTTTAGCGATTTCTTAAGTAGCATCTTGGGGCCTTGGCCTTGGGCAGGCGTCGGCAGATACCTCTTGTCTGTATTTTCGTGAGGGTTTTGTTTGGGTGAGATACTTAGATGAATATAAAGAGCCTTTGTAATTATATGATGGAGAAGATGAGAATTCTGTTGGTGAGGCTCCTGTTTGGTTTGTTTTGAGCGCGTGCTTTTCATGTCCAACGACGAGTCCTTGATACTGTGACAGGAGATATTTGAAATTACATGGTGTAAACATTTTCGGCTAGCCTTTGTAACTGGATGTTGCTTGATATCAGTCTTTCAGTTGGATTCTTTTCTTTTGTGGCAAGTTGAATCTGATCGGTGGTTTTTATATTTGCTTCATTGGGTTTTGGTTTTTACATTCGCTTCATTGGGTTTGTCTACGGTGATAACAATGGGCCCTGTAAGACTTCTGGGTAAATACACCACCCCATGCCATGCCTTCACCAGCGCCCTACACAGACGTACTGAGCCTTGACCCCATACTTTGCCTTCAACCCCCCACCTCACAACATAGCTTTGCTCACCAACCCCTCAGCCACACCCCTCGAAATCCAGTCCGAGATCGCCATATTCGTAACCATAGGATTCACACCACTGGCGCTAGGAAACACACTCGCATCGGCGACATACAAGCCCTCTGTCCCCCACACCCTGCCCGTAGGGTCAACCACACCCCCCTTCTCCGCGCTGCTCATCCGACACGTCCCCATCTGGTGCGCAGACACGAACACGCTCTCCGGCGAAGGGAAACCCCGCTTCTCCAGCGCTGCGAGCCACGCCTGGAAGGCGGGATCGTTGATCCCGTCTCCGGTTGACGGGAGTGAGGTGTCGCGCTTGAACACGGGGACGCCGGGGATGGTGGTGAAGATCTCGGTCGCGCCTTCGATGTATTGTAGTCGTGCGAGCGCCAGCAGGCCTTGCATGATGTGTCGTTTGTCGAAGGCGCTGGGCGAGTAGGTGAAGCGAACGCGTCCGTCTATGGGGTCGGGATATACCCGTCCGGTATCCCGGTCTCGCGCGATGGAGATGAATCCGGTCATGTGTGCCATCCGCGCTGCGGACAGTTTGTACGCCAGCCCACCTGACCAGTCCAGCCAGATTAGCCAGCTCGAGGGAATCATGTTTGTGACTTCGAGTTTTGCGCCGTGGCCCTGCTGGTCGAGGTTTTCGTACTCGCTGACTACGGAGGTCAGGATTGCGCCGTCCCAGGGGAGGGTTTTTTGGGCGTGGATTGCGCCCAGCATGGAGACTGGGTGGACGTGTAGGTTGCGTCCGATTTGGGGGTTTTTGAGACCCGAGCGGAGGAGGAGGAGGGGTGATTGCATGGTTCCTGCCGAGACGATGACGCGTTTCGCGCGCAGGATGACTTTTCGGGTTGTTGTGGGCGTGGAGGCTACGCCTCCGTGGATGTCGCGTGAGGTCCATGTGCCGACGACGCCGGTGGTTGTTTTCTTGCCCTTGATGGTTTTGAAGATGATTTTCTCAGCGTGGAAGCCTTCGAGGAACTTTGCGCCTGCGCGCGCGGCGTCCGGGAGGAAGGAGATTACGGGGCCTTGCTTCTCGCAGCTCCCGCAGCCGAAGGTGCAGTGTCCGCAGCGGTGCTGTGCGCCGCCGGTGTTTTGGGGCACAACTTTGGCGCTGTAGCCTAGTTTGCGGGCGCCTTCGAGGAGCATCGCGTTGGCGCTGTTTTGCTCCACCGAGTCCGTCCCCACGCCCATGCGGTCGCAGACGCGGTCGAGGGAGTCTTGGAAAGCCGCGCTGGTGAAGAAGGGGAGACCCTTGTTAGCCCATTCGCGCCGCACGTAGCCCTGCGTTTGCAGACTCGCGCTCCAGTTCACGGTGCCGCCGCCGCCCCAGGCCTGGCCGGCGACGATGGAGGTGGACGTGTCGTCGGACTGGATAAACGCGCCGTTCATGAAGAGATGGTTCCACCCGTCCGCCTCGCTCATAGGGAAGTGGTCCGGAGTCCAGTGGTACGCCTTCTCAACGACGAGCACGCGGTGCCCTGCTTCAGCGAGGTTCTTCGCGCACACGGCGCCACCGCAGCCAGATCCGATGATGACAACGTCCGTCTCGATGACTTCGGGCTTGGAGCCCGGCGGGATCTGGATGAATTCGTAGTCGTGGCCTTTCCCCGGCTTCATGCCTGTGGGCACCCGCGGGACGCCGAGCACGCGCCGCAGCGTGGGGGAGATTTTTATCCATGTTTGCCGGGCCAGCACGGTGAGGGAGTGGTGCAGTCCGCGGATTGCGCCCAGACGCGCAGTTTTCCACCCGAGGATTATGGATTCCCGGATGTGGGCGGGCTGTTGCGAGATCGGGGTGAAGGAGCCTGTTAGTGCGAAGGAGCCTGCGCGTGTGTTGAGGACGCTGAGCACGGTGAGTAGGTCCTTGCGGACTGAGGCTGGCATGTAGAGTGCGATGATGCGCGTGAGCTCTGCTTTGAAGGCGGGGTTTGAGGAGGCATAGTCGGAGAGGTATTCGGTTGCTGCTGCGGTGGCGTCTGGGTCGGATTCAGGGGTGAGTGCGCTGATTGTTGAGAGGGCAGTGGAGTACTCGGTGTCTGGGGCAGCGATTTCGATGGCTGTGTTTGCGGTTGAAACGGGCTTGATGGCGGGTATGCAGGCGTCTGTGATGGCGAGGAGGGTTTTCCATTGATCAGTTGTCAGAGGATCTTCCTTCGGCACTGGCGGAAGAGGCGTTGCCTTTGGCGACACTGGCTCGGTAGGGAGAGACATTGTGGTGTTGTGTTTGCTACACAGTCGAATGTTGTACAGGTCAAGAAAACATAAATGCAGGGACGTCGCTTGTGAGCTAGATTTCACCAATGCTCACATCCTGGGCCCTGCTCGCTCTTTGAGCTCCACATGGCCTCCCGGTGGCGTCCGGAGTATGCGCCCGTCGACTTATTTCCCCGCGTTCTTCACGCGCTTGTGGTGCGCGTTTCATGTGCAGCCTCGGTCCGGACGCAAAGGGCGCCAAGGATGCCGATCGCTATGAACCTTATTGTGGGTAGTCGAGCGATCATGCCACCCCACATGGCATATTCAGGGTCTTTAATGATTCCATCCAATTCAGCGCCGGCCCTTCCTTTTACAGTAGCGTTTACAAGGACACATCAAGGCCAGGGAGAACGAATGTAGCTTACTATGAACAGTTCACAAACCGGTCTTGCAACCAGCGTGGCTCTACATGCATGTAATATCCATACCGATGCCTAAGTTGTCGAAAGACCACATGAGTCCTCGGAATGTACATCTTAGTCGAGCGTGGCTTCAGCTAGACTCATCAAGAGCTCTTCCATGGTTTCAGCAGGGTTCGAGCTATCGCTTTGTTGAAGCAAGGTTCCAATCATTCCTTGGATTCGAGGCCTGAGTGTTGACATCCAGTCGAGCTCCTGCCGTGCGGCCACCCACTGTTCGAGTTTCGTTGCCCATCTTTCTTCAAACCTTGATATATACTCTGCAGCGTATGCAGCTAACGGAAATGTGGAGATAAGACTACGTTTGTTCCAGTATTCACTGTCGCGCACATCCTCGAGACACAGGTATCGAAGGCAGACTGCGTAGATCTTCAATCGCGCCTCAGCTTGGCCATCAAGCCCAGAGGGAGTTGCTATTGAACCCGCTAGTTGCCGAAGAAAGTAATTGTGTAGTGATGTGCGGTCAGATGGTTGTATACGAGCCTCATGAGCTGCAAACAAGATCAGTGTTGGACAGAGGGACATGACATATCCTTCGAATGCGGCAATGTCTTTAATCCAGGAGGGACGGCTTCGTAGTCCACGTATTGAAGAGCATGTTGCGTCCGTATCAAAGGCGAGTGCTTCTCTAAGTTCGTACGAAGTCAGCGGTCTCTCCGACAACAACACCCAGGTCAACAGCTTGATCCTCCAATTCACCTCATCGTCGGTTCCTTCCGTGAGCACGGCTTTGTAAGTCTCGTCAAGGTCGGCAGAATCTCGATTTACAAAACGTTGTCGAATCAAGTCCTCGTCCCTAGTGCCAGAATGATTGACATGAACAGTCGGAATGTCTAGTTCGCCAAGTATAGGCCAATCCCTCGACGAGATGCATATTTTCACCGGCGCCTGAGCTTTCTCAACCTGCTGCGCTAGGTCGTGAAAATACTCCAGGAGTTCACTACCGCTATCATCAGAGTACCCTAGCTCATCCAAGGCGTCCACCCAAATGCAGATTGGAGTGTCTGTCCCATTGTGGATCAATACGTCCTGGAGAGCTTCACCTATCTCTTTCACTTTCCAGCTCCACATTCCCTGGGACATCCTACCGTATCGATACTCTCGGTCCCTGAATGTCTTGGCCAATCCGGTCATGTATGTCGGAAACTTGTAAAGTAACGAGTGGAGTATCGAACTCATTACAATCAAAGGAGTGTCATATAACGAATATCGAATGAAGAAATGTGCGACCAAGACCTTTGGATCGACTCTTTCCATTCTCGTGATCATTTGCTTCATCAGCACCGACTTCCCTACCCCTGGAGGTCCCTTGATCCAAATGAGTCCTCGTTGCTCGAAAAGCCAATTTCGATAGACTGGGCGTTCAAACAAAAAGTCATGGCCTGCGATTGCAGTGGTAATGGCTGCGAATCTTTCATGGATGCCCTTACACCGCAGAGAATCCAGGCAACCTGCAAACTATCAGCATACATCGGATTCAGGCCTACGTGACCTACCTGCTTTCTCATCTGCTGATGGTTGCTTGCCTCCATGCAAAGGAATCGCGTATCTTTCCATCTGGGACTTCTCGATCGCCATTCTAAGTCTACGAAACGCACGCTCTTCTCCCTCTCCATAGAAGAGGGGCATTTGGATGTCAAACATTCCAAGTAATGAATAGGCCAGATCTTCCTTGCGCGTTGTGGTGCGCGCTTCTGTCCACGAGAGACGCTCTTCCACACTGAAATGGTCCATCGACGTTCCCAAGAGAGCGCGTTGCGGCAAGCCGGTTGCTTCGTGGATTTCTTCCAATAGTAAATTCCGATCACTCAGCTCCGTTCCTTCGACAGTAAAGAAGACCACAACACGTGGGGCGAGTAACTCTTGTAAAGTCCAGCCTCGTCTGAACCAGTTACTCCGTGCGAAGTTTGACCTCCATAGGCGCAGATCTTTGGAGGAGACGTCTGACATGAACACATAGCATTTGCTTGCATTGCGATACCAGCGGAACATCGAAGCAATTGCAGTCTGAAGCTCAACTGCATCGCTCTTATCGATACAACATGTGTCGATCCAGAAGTATTGTAAACCATCTCTTATGGCCTGCGTCTTACAAAATTCGATCTTGGTGTAGCCAGCTTTGCCCTTACCCATATCATGGACGAAGTCTTGGAACGTTACTTCCTCTTTTGCCCAGGTATGTGAAAGGATTGCATAAGGACGCAGACGCACAGCGTCCTCGTCGAGGATGTCATCGGTCAGCCTAAGGAGGCCATCGTTCATAATTTCCAAAAGACGCATCTTACAAATGCATGCGACTTCAACGGGCTAGAAAAGTTATAACGTTGTTCACAGAATTCCTTTCGCTCGATATTTGCAAACGCGGTGCACAGCGCGATACGACTGTGTGCGCAGAATGAATTCGAAAGCGTGTAGAAAAGGATATGTAGCTCGACTGAGGAAAAGGTAGGTCACAAGAAAAACGAAGAAAATGAGCAAGACCACAAACTCTGTTGAGTGCGGGAGGTCAGTAACATGCAGGGCTGGCCGGTTATTCCAAAGATGCTGCGGGGTCAGATGCGTGTCGGTAAGCATGCGCAGCCCTCTTTCCTTTTGCATTGCGCATATCTCACCAGTACACGTGACGTGCTCCCCAACCTTGACTGTCTCCACGTTTCCGTCACGTCGATCGCCATCGCATCCCATCGCAACTGTGTGAAAATTGGCCCGGAACTCAGCACAAGTATTTACGACAGGCAGGCCTTGCGCATAGCCTCAAGCCCGAGCCATCTTCTACACAAGAGAAGACTCAAAGCAAGTAGATTCAAAGATGCCTCACTGATGGCTTCATCGCAGGAAAAACCGCTAACAAGGCTGGTACGTGAGATGGTCCAAATCTTTGTTGCCCGCCCATTCTCGCGCTAGCCCACTTGGTGTAAGTAAGACGAATGGAGCTTAGTTCTTCAGCCTCACCCCTGAGTATTACAATACATCGCACGAGTATCGTGCTCTCCGAAATTTCATGGCGTCAATAGTGTCGATCTCAGCTGCTGAAAATGTGCTATGGCGTTTCTCTAGCGCAGGACGCGACCCGTTCCGCTCGCTTGACAAGTATCGCTACAGCTCAATAGGTATGGCAGCTGTACTAAGTGAAGTGCCTGGATCTAAGCACGAGCCTTTGATGCGCCCTCATATTGTTCATACACTTGCAAACTGCGAAGCTCGACTCGTGGATGGATGTGCTGAGGGTCCTTAAAGTGGCAGGGCCGCCACAGCTCGTCAGTCCACGTCTGGTCTCCATCCCGCGAGCTTGACGCGCCAACTGTCACTACCGAAACACAGATCAAGCAGCAATGCGATCAATCACTCTCGCCCTCGCAGCTCTGACCGTGGTGCCTACCATCTTCGCGTTTCCGGCCTCACAGGCTGTCAGCAAGAATGCTCGCTGTGGCGCTTCGTTCGGTCTGACCTGCCGTGGTAGCTCATACGGCAACTGCTGCTCTCAGTATGGCTACTGTGGAACGACAAGCAGCTATTGTGGTGATAAATGTCAACTCGGATACGGCTCCTGCGATTCCACCCCAGCTCCAAGCGTCTCTTATAATGGGCGATGCGGTAAGGATTTTGGAGGTGCTATCTGTCAAGATGGAAACTGCTGCAGGTGAGTCCCACCGCTTGTTAGGACATTTTTCACGCGCTGAGGAATTACAGTCAGTACGGTTGGTGCGGTAGCACGCAAGGCCATTGTGCGGCTGGATGCCAGTCGTCATTTGGCAAATGTTTGTCTACTCCCAAGCCTTCTTCCAAGCCTTCTTCCAAGCCTTCTTCCAAGCCGTGTTCGTCATACAGCACCAGCACATCTACTCGCCCATCTCACAGTACTTCTCTCATCAAAGATGTGTATTCCTTGGCCAGTCCTTCTCATATCGTCACATCGAGTCTATCTCCGTCGTCAGCGCCGTCTCTCCAACAAAGCCGGAGCTCATCACGATCTTCCTCACCTTGCCCAAGCCCAAGCAAGATCCACGGTTCATCTTCCTCGTCCAAATCGACTCCCTCGCTCAGGGTGAGTTCATCTTCTTCAGCATCACCATCGCGGTCTCCCTCGGTGAGCCCGAGTCCCTTCCTTCTACCAAGCTCATCTCCGTCTCCGTCGCCTTCACGGAGCCCTTCTCCCTCACGAAGCCCGTGTCCGAGTGCGAGTGCGAGTCCGAACCAGACCCCGAGTCCATCTCCCTCATCAAGCTTGACACCATCCGCATCGATGTATCCTTCGTCATCGCCAATCTCTAAGTTGTCCTCTTCGCCTCCCGTAACGAGCTCAAGCTTATCCGCTTCGCCATATTCATCGCCATATTCGTCTTTGAGCCTGGGCTCCTCTCCATCTTCGTCTTCGTCAGCATCGTCATCATCATCTTCCTCACAAACCCCGAGCCCAAGTCAACCTCCCTCGCCATCGGAGTCTACTTTGCTGATATCTGAGTCTCCGACACCATCTCCTTCACCTTCGCCATCTCCGGAGTTATCCTTGACATCTCCCCTATCCTCAGCGACTCCTGAGCCGTCCTATCTAGCTTTTGAGTCGGTCTCATCAGCTTCTTCATCATCTTCTTTGCCTTCTCCTTCGTCATCACCCCTACCTTCTCTTGAGACTCTCTCACCGTCTGCTGAGTCAACATCTTTCTCTCTCTCCTCGACATCTAGTCCCGTCTCGATGCCGACTGACTCTCATGGGTCGCCCTCGTTCTCTCCATCGTCGCCTCCCTCGCCAACCCCCGAGTCGCCCTCCCCATCCCCTCCACCTTCAGTGACACCTGGGTCAACTGCATTGGCTCCTTCACCAGCTCCTGAGACTCCTTCACCAGCTCCCGAGACTCCTTCACCGACTCCTGAGACTCCTTCCGCTTCTCCCGAATCGTCCTTACCGTCTCCTATCTTGACGCCAACTCCCATTCCGACGCCGACGCCAACTCCAGCCCCACTTCCTGTCGTTCTCAATGGAAATTTTGACAACTATCCTAACCCTAGAGGGAATCTAGCGGCCGCTGCAGTGCCCTGGATCACAGCAGGAGGAGCCTCCATCTACGACGACGCAGTCCTGCCCAAACGCTCCTCGCCCAACGTTGGGTAATTGAACTTACCCACTTCTCAAACCTCCTGACCACCCACTGACTCCTTGTTACAGCTTCCTCCGGTCGAGCGGCGGAGCCGCCTCGTTTGCGCAAACCATTGACTATCTCGACACGACGAAACAATACCAAATCATATTTTACAGCTACAAGTTCGATACCCCACAAACTACGTGTACGCTAAGGACAACCATGGGCGGCTCGACAATTTCCACTGTTCTTCAGGTAGCTCCGAGATCTACGGCGTTTAGCCAGGTTGTAAGCAACGCCTTCACACCGACTACTTCGTCCCTCGAACTCAAGATCAGTTACCTCTGTGCAGGCGGTTCGCTCAATCGCTTCTTGATAGAAGATGTGAGTATCGTTCAGCTGGAATAGAGTATGGGAGCATAGCTTCTTAGTTGCTGCGTGTGTTGGTGTAGTGTATAGTCGGTACCGATTAGCAAATTGGTATTGAGCTACTCAATTGCATCCTGGATGCGTTGCTTGAGGGCGCGGCGTAATCCACATCTTCGTTAATAAACTCTGAATATCTATAATCGAGAAACAAAGACATCGCAACCCTCGGTGATATGAGTCTGCATCATAATTGCCTGACAAGAGAAAATATCGAGTTCATATTAAGAAACCGGGATAATTCTCAATATGACGGCGCTCAGGCGGTTATTGCCCTTCATTGTAATGTCCAGTGTGTACTTCGGATGAGCACGCTCATTGGCTGAGGCTGGCCTATAATATTGGAACTCGCCCCAGCATGAGGTGCTTGTAGCAAATCGGGCTAGCTTGAACTCTTGACATGCACAGCCTCCCCCTCTTCCAGCCTTATACATTTTCGTCAACCACCAGGTTATCTCTGGACACTTGCGCATACTCTTTGTATTCAGAAGCCGCCTTTATCTCTATGCGCGCAGCTGATTATTTGTCCAGACCGCGCTTCTACTAGCCCGCCAGGTGTTCAATGCGACCAGATCTAGACCTGCGATTCACCAGCAGTACTTTCCTCCGAAAATCCTGCAGTTCCTCAGGCGATGGCACTTAGTGCTACCAGAAGCATAGCAGAGGAAGAGGGAAATGACCTGTATTTCTCCCACTCGCTCATCACTGGGAATAGCCGCAACATACGGCTCCTAAGCATCGGACCCATCAGCAGCGAAGGAGCCATATCCATCGATATGCAAATTGTTTCGATCGATGATGCACCACCCTACACTGCATTATCTTATGTGTGGGGTAAACCAAAACCTGGACACCACATCCTCGTAGATGGACAGTGGATCGCCGTACGCCAAAATCTCTGGGACTTTCTCGATCACATTCGGACAATAGGCCGCTATGGTTTCTTTTGGATCGATGCTCTCTGCATCAACCAGACTTCCATTCCCGAGCGCAACCACCAAGTATCCATCATGGGAGAGATATACTCCAAAGCAACGAATGTCATTTCGTGGTTGGGCGCGGGTCCTCCGGAGCTGGTAAAAACAGTGCGAGGGCTGCAGATGGCCCACCTGCATATCTTACCATGTCATCAACAAGAGCTCCACGTCGTTAGGAAACTGTGGCCCACCTTCTGCAATGCTGAGTATTGGACAAGGGCATGGATCATCCAGGAATTTATTCTAGGGCAACGCGTTGATATCTGGTGCGGCACAGAGACTCTATCCGGCGAAAGTCTACGCGTTTGCGCTTATCGTTTGGATTCCGATCCAGATAAAACTTACAATTGGTTGTGCAATATGATTGTCCGGCGAGAGAACGGACAGCGCACAGATACTTTTGAAGAACTGGTGATTGATCTCAAAATGAGCCGAACAAAATGCACCGACATAAGAGATCGTGTCTACTCTATACTGTCACTCGCACACCTTGGACGCGATCCGATAGTAGTCAACTACGAGCTAACGCCGATGGATCTTTACCTCCAGTTGACTGAGAGATTGACGACACAAGAAGATGACTCAATACACTTGACGGTGTATGGGAAAGACCCATACAAAGGCCCTCGTCACTTATACTAATTTTCAGCGGCCATGGCATCCATGTTGAACATACAAGAGCAACCAGGCGGTGACAAGATCTTGGAAAGCCTACAGCAGAATTTTCACCGTGAATGGTATACTCGGAGACCACTTACAGTCGACGGAGAAACGATTTAGGAGCCAATCTAGGTCAGTAGGAGGAGAACGACCGAACTGGTAGGATCTTTTCTCGGTAGATGTACTGTTTTGCCCTGCGGCATTATAGGCTCGACACATGACTGCAGCAGTGAAGCAAGAGGTGTCGCATTTCGCGCCCTTTGTGCTTCGACAAGATCAGTGGGCTGGCGGAATCGATGAGAGCCAAAACAGAGATGGACGGACTGTGACGTACGGAAGAGACAAGAAAGAGCGGAGAAAAGCAAAGAAGGGTCCGATGCATTTAATAAATGGGAAAAGATATGGTGATGCAGGGCATTACATCTTCATCTGAATGTAGCCTATATAGTGTAAATAGAAGTTTGTTAAACACCTGATTTACCTCTTGATCTTTTCGGTCGCCTTCTCTTGTGCTCTCAACTACGACTGTAACGGTCAAGAGCGGCGTCTATAATGCAACAGAGAGCTTTCTGTGAGGGGAAGACTAGGTTTGGGAGCCCGGTTGTGCTCATGATGATACGCGCAGCTTCCCCATTGGGTTTAGCGGCAAGAGGTCGGCAATCAATTAGCAGCTGCTAAAATATATGATAAGCGCATTCAACAGCTGATAATAGCTTCTTAAACGCCTCCACTCCGCTCGTGAACACTCTCCCCACTTTATCTCCCGTCTTTAATATCAGCATGCGCTCGGAGTCTTTTTTGTCAGGAGAAGTGCCCACGCAAGAAGCGCGCCAGCGGCAACGCGCCTCACGTGCGTGCGATTTCTGTCACGGAAGAGGACTCAAATGTCGCCAAACCGTGCCTGACTTAAGGCAAGGCTCCATGCGGAGAAGTTGCCTCACCTGTAAAGATTATGGAGTTGTGTGTACCCTGAATCGCCCGCTTCGACGACGCGGGAGAAAGCCTACGGTTCGAGAGCACGATAGCGATTCGTACCCACAGCAAGCCGACGTTGCTTCTTGTCAGTCAGACAGCATACCAGATTTTGCATCATCACGATGTGTCCAGTGCCTTGTGCGCATATACCGCGATACCATGTATCAATGCTAGTACGCATCTTGATGCATTGCACCAGTAGCGATACTGACATCGAGTAGCTTTCCATTTCTGCCTGAAAACGATCTGTTGACACGTTGGGAAGGAGATCTGCCCGATTCTGGTAGTCCGTCGCACATGTTACTAATGGCTTTGTGTGCCGTCAGCTCCCAAGTCGCAAAATTGAACGCAGTATTCGATCAGACCTTGCTCGATGACCAGCCACTTCCAGATAGCGAGCAATACTTTGAGGAAGCAGTCTCCAAGATTCCGCACCGCATCGAGAAGTCAGAAGATCTAGATTACTTACGAGCCTTTGGTCTCCTAGCGGTGTACTCTCTGCAGCGCGGCAACCACAACGACCTCCATCGTTATCTCGGATTATACCATGCTTTGGTAGCCCAGCATGGCTTTCATGACGAGAGCAGATGGCCTAAAAGTCTAGAGGTTACTGATATAGACGATCGCCGCAGGCTGTTTTGGTGCATGTATCGTCTCGAGATCCATTCTGCATGTGTCCTTGGTCATGTTGTGCGCATGCCCGAATCGCAACTTTCGGTACTGTACCCAAGAATATTTCCAAGTATGGATCCAGAGATGCAAGCTTGGACTGCAGGATGGGATTACATTACGGACCTTTTTCGCCTACTCGAATACGCTATATTGAGCCTACGAGGATGCAAAAATCGCAAGGCAATCCTTGCTGTATTCTGCGACCGGCCCTCACCTGCAACATTACTTGATGGCTTGACGCGCCTGAAAGCAAACAAGCCATGCATACTCCAGACTCTGGATGATCACTGTGGGAGTAATCGCTGCAAGTATATGGCAGTTCAAATCACTTGCACTGAGACCCTGGTCAACATTATGGCACTGCTGTATTGCCAAGCCCCTGCACGCGAGATTATGGAAGTCACAAGGGAGCTTATCGAAGAGATGGAAGCTGCCCCGCTTATCATGTTCAAAGTTGCTGGAAGTCAGATAGTGCATCAATTATTAGGGGTTGGGCAGATGCTTTACAACGCCTCGCGCTACGAGCATGGAAAACATAGGGCTGAAGCAGAACGACTGATCGCTTTTCTGGGAGATATCGTGAAAAATCTTGAACTTGACATACCATCTGCAGCCAAAGCTGGACAACGACTACAGCGACTGGCTGAGCATGGGACATAAATACATTGAATAGATTGCTGCTAATACCGCGATTCCAACTGCCGCTGTGACTTCAGATGCTTCGGCTACCTATTCATGCGACACAACTGATGTAGCCATGTACTTCCGGTAGGCTGGAATCGAGCGCCTTCTAAAATTCTTTCCCCATACGATCATGATTAAAAAAGTGAACGTGCAAGCAAGAGACACCATGCCAGCTGTGATGAAACAATCCTGCAGGCCCTGGTTCGTCCACCACGGCGTGATGGCATAACTGATCGCGAACCCAATTGTGTTGCGTATCAACATAATCGATACTGTTGTCTCTCCAGCAATCTCCTTGAAGCAGTCGGCATTGTAGCTGACAGCAATTGAACCACCGGTAACACAGCCAAATGTAAGCATGCCCAAACCAAATATCAATCCGACCCAGTGTACGTCATGGTATGCACCAACTCCCCATGTGATCAATCCAGCGGCGGACATGATTCCCGAGACCAACAGAACCCAAAGACGATGTTCTGGTTCTCGAACTCCGTTATTTCTCCTTGCAAGATGGAGTGCGATCCAGTCTGCAGCGTTTCCGGACCAGAGAGATGCCACTGCTGCTCCCAGTATAGGACCAGTGTAGACACATCCGACTAAGGCGGCGGACCAATTGTAGGGGGCGCCACTTAAGACAGGACTCGCGGTTCCATTGAGTACGTTATACCAGGCCAGGTTGATACCGTAGAGAAAGCCACACCATGCGACTGTGGGAAATTGGAAGATCATCAGAACGGGTCGATACGCCATCTTGATCATATCCATATTGGAGGGCCTTCCAGGAACGGATTTGAAAGGCTTGTATTTCCGCCAGCCCTTCTTGTTTGGTATGGCGTGGATAGACGGTGCTGGGGATGGCGTCATAGAGGTACTTGTAGACTTCTCCAGCTTTCCATCTGGGGTCACTGGCTGCTGTTCGATACGTTCGCCCTCGACTGCGTGGTCTCGGAAGTACATTGTCTCTTCCATGAAGAAGAAGATGATTATGAACGCTGCAGCGCAGACCATGGCGCCGAAATGCATTGTCCATCGCCACCCAAACGCGTCGTTGAACCAACCGGCCATGAGGGGAGCTAGGAAGTTGGAGCCGAACAGGATAAAGACATACAGCCCCATGTACGCGCCACGATTGTGAGCGAAGAAGAGATCCAATACTGTGATCTCGCAGAGAGACTCGATCGGCGAGACGACAATACCCAGAAGCACCCGATGGGCGAACCATTCGGGTCCAGATGTAGAATAGGCAGTCCAGACCATGAGTGGCACCGCCAACAAACTTGTGATAAGGTATACGCCGCGACGACCGTAGGTAAGGGCAATCGGCTGCCAAATGAGACAGGCCCAACCAAAGAAGAGGAACATGACGCCGGTTCCTTGGACCAAAGTTGCCGTTGAGATTCCGGTGTCAGCCGTGATGTCCGCAAGTACAGAGTATTGCAATGACGTTGCGATGCCCGTGCCAAGAACATAGATATATGCCATGCTCACAGCAGTGAGCTTGCGACGTGTCGACCAGTTAAGAGGATCGTTGTGATCGGCGCTTGGTCGTGGAACGAGTACAATGTCTTTATGCGAGGCATCGTGAAGATCTGAGGCAGCGCGACCGTTGACGTCCACGAGGTACACCGTACCCGGGACTTGCTCGTCGAAGAATGCTTCGTTAGAAGACATGTTACCACTGCACCCAAGGTGTTTGAAATCGAGAGTGTAGGGCGTGACGTTGGAATATATACATACACGTTCTTACTCTCGAAGAGATGATTGCACGGCACTTGGTGTCGATCAGAATTAACCGACATGAAAACGCTATCCGGAGAAATATTTGCGTATTCGGCGCCATTACCTCAATTCATCATCTGTTAAATGCAGATCTCGAGAAATTGACGACGGCAACTTGATATTTAGCAGCTGTTAAATTTCGGCACATACCACGCAAACTTGCGGGGACCTGGGGAAAGCGATAAGTCTAGTCTTCACATCCAATCATTTTTTGTCCGCAACTACTGTCACTATTTATGCGACCCGCAGTAGCGTGGTGATCCCTGCACGTTCGTGAACCATATCCGTTTACCAGCTGGTAAATCACATCTCAACATTTACCAGCAAATGCGGGGAATGGTACCATCATAACAGTACGGATGAGATATCCTTCTTCTATATAGAGCTGATATTTAGGTTGCAGAAGTCGAGGTATATTTAAGCAGCTACACTGTTGTAAATTCCTTCCTTTCAGGATACAGTATGGCTGCGACACACCCTTCTCAAGTAAGTCACGTTGCATATTACTCGTCATGCTTGTGAAGCTTGTGCATATTCTGACAAAAATAGGTCACGTCGATCGTTGAAGCGTCCATCGCCGACCTTGCGGCAGCCTTGTCAGAAGGGCGTGTGAACAGCGTTGAGCTGACCGCAAAACACCTCCTTCGTATAGCGAAGTATGATCGCCGGTCAATCAATCTAAATGCAGTCCCTATTCTCAACGAACATGCATTCGACACTGCTCAGGCCTCGGATGATCGTCGAGCTGCCGGCAAAATCTTGAACGCGTTAGATGGCATTCCCTGCACGATCAAGGACTCTTACAAGATCAAGGGCATGACCGTTGCGTCTGGCTCACCTGCATTTCGAAATCTTGTTGCAAACGAAGATGCATTCACTGTCTTGAAGATCAAAGAGGCTGGCGCCGTCATCCTCGGCAAAACGAATATGCCTCCTATGGCTGCTGGAGGCATGCAGCGAGGTGTTTATGGTAGGGCGGAGTCTCCATACAATGCCGAATACCTCACTGCTGCTTTTGCGTCCGGTTCTTCGAACGGTTCGGCGACCGCAACGGCATCTAGTTTCGGGCTCTTTGGTATGGGCGAGGAGACCATCTCATCTGGGCGCTCGCCAGCTTCGAACAATGGTCTGGTCGCCTATACGCCATCAAGAGGCTTGATCTCTATCAGAGGCAACTGGCCTCTTTTTCCAACTTGTGACACTGTCGTGCCGCATACAAGGTCTGTCGCAGATATGTTCGCCCTTCTCAATGTCATCGTTGCGAAAGACGAGAGGACAGATTGTGATTTCTGGAGGGGACAGCCTTTTGTCAAGCTTCCAGATGTTGATGAAGTTCGACCACAGGATTATCACAAACTCGCCAATCCTGGTGCCCTGTCCGGCAAAAAGATTGGCGTTCCAAAGATGTACATTGGGGGTGCCGACGCAGACCCAAGCGCACGCAAGGTACACACCCGCCAATCCGTCATAGAACTCTGGCATAACGCACGAGCGGTGCTGGAGAGCCAGGGGGCAGAAATATTTGAGGTCGACTTTCCAGTGGTCACCAAGTTCGAAGCTTCAAACAACCCTGCAGAGGAATCGACCGCTCCGCCTCATCATAATGAGATGGACATGTGCCAGCTGATGGCATTCGCATGGGATGATTTCCTGGCAAGCAACGGCGACGCTCAAGTTGCCACGAGTCTGGCCCAGATCGCTTCTGCCAGCATTTTCCCACCACCAAAGAACAGTGTTCCCGACAAGTACGATTCTGGTGATCCCCTTGTTCGCCACACCGATGTTGTCGCACACATCACGCCTGACCGGGTACCCACGTACAAGATGGCTAACCTTGGCCCTGCCCTGCAAAATCTGGAAGCCAAACGCAAGGCCACCTTTGAAGACTGGCTTGGCGCGCAAGGCCTTGACGCCGTAGTTTTTCCGTGCAATGGCGACGTTGGCCGCGCTGACGCAGATGTCAACGAGAAGTCTGCAGCGGAAGCATGGCGTAATGGCGTCTTGTATTCGAACGGTAACTGTGCGATCAGACAGCTGGGTATCCCAACGATTAGTGTACCCATGGGTATCATGAGCGATATCGGTATGCCCGTCAATTTGACATTTGCAGGCCGTGCATACGGAGACAGTGATCTGCTGGAGTATGCGTGGGCTTTTGAGAATGGGAAGATCATGAGGCAAAAGCCTACGAGGGTACCAGAACTACCAAGTGACCGGATCGAAGGGCGTGAGCGGATTATGGAGCAAGGAAGTACGGCACCCAAGCTGGCAGCATCCGCCAGTCGCATTGAATCTGGAGTCATGATTTCGGGCGCATGTGACGGCAACGAGCTAGATGCTCTTCAGGTCTTTGTTGATGGCGATGAAGTCCACGGCGTGAAGATTACAGGCGATGCATGGGAAGTTATTGCAACAGATGCGCTCAGCGAATGGACAGGTCGATCAGAAGAGCAGGGGGTCCCTGATCCGAATAAGACGATGATCATTGTGCTAGCGAGAGGCAAGAATGGCAGGTCTACAGGCGCGATGCTCTTCGTATAGACTATACTATGGATTTTCGCAGCTTCTTGTGTAAGGTCTGCTATCAAAATGGTGTGACATTGGAAAGATAGAGCATGCAGTTTCTACGTGTGATAATGGTGACTGCGGTGTGATCAGCCCGCATTTTCGGCCTTTGTTAGGTAAGCCCCCGGGTGATACTTTCGAAAACTTGGCAGTAACTTTTGTCCAACAAAGTGTTGAGAGGTTAGGCATTGGGCAATAGCGATGCGTCGCAGGGTCCGAATTGTATCTTCTTCCAAGTTTATCACTGACCGATATTCTTTGATCTGCTCAACCTGATGCTGCGGGAACAGCCAGGGTACGTAGCGAAACCTTACGCTCAATTCAGGACTCAGCAGCTGCGTCCTACAAACAGAGGGGATGAGAAGGTGATGTGCTGAAATATCAAGCCGCTCTCAATCGTCTGTAGATTCCTGTACCAGAATAGCTAGGTAGTTCGAGACTCGCTGACTTGAGCTCGACCAAGATCGAGAAGAGTCTTGACAACCTCAGCGGCCTCTATTAGCACCGTCCTTGTCTCTATTGCCAAGCCATCGTTCGAACTGAAAGAACGCAATCTCATCTCCCATAATTGCCACCGTTGCTTGGTCAGACCATTGCCCCTTGGCCATAGGTCTGTTTGTTCATCTAAAGCTATTGCCCAGTGCCGTCGCAAATCTTCATGATCGGTCTCCCATAGTATTTGACCTCCTTCGCACACCCATGTCGCTGCTACACGGGTATCCAATGCACGCATCTGCTCAGACGAGATTCTGTGTGCTTTTGCAGGGTATGTCCGGTCCGCATTGCATTCAAGTGCATCTCGGCATGTATAGAATACCCATATGGGATGCACCTCGCCCTTTCCATTGGTGGTCTTCAGCAACGAAGCTGAGAAAGTGCAAAAATGAAGGTATAACTCATCACAGCCGCAGCTCGATACGCACACATCGGTTCGGTCGCGTCGGGCCTCCAGGATGTCGTGCATATCGCGCCATTGTGAGGCAAAACGGGGAAGTGTGTCCCAATGAAGCATCCCGTCAGCATGCGTATAAGTCCGAAGCTGTCGCGCCGCGTCGGACGCGACAGGTACGCCATCGGGTTGCGTAGGCGGATGCGCCCTTAGAGTAAGATAGAGGGTCAGAAGAGCGGCATGTGAAGTTGCAGTGGTGGCAACAGTCGTGAAGAAGGCATCCCAGAGCTGCCAGAGTGCATAGGCAGGGTTGGCACTGGTCGTAACAGTATGTACCACCTGATTTGACATCGAATCTGGCCCAGACATGACCGCAGGGACAGGCTCCACAGAGCTTGAGTAACTCTGGATAGTTTGTACGAAGGGGTTTGGAAGGCTGGATTGGCCGTCAAACATAGAAGTCATCTCGAATTCGATACGAAGAACATATGGCTTCCTCCTACCTGTTCTGTTCGAATCCAATCGAGCTACTGAGTGCTCGTTTTCCACAAAACAGAGTGGGGAAACAGTGAGCTATCGTTCCTCAGCACGGACCCCGGCAGAGACTACCGAAGACGGCTTAGCGTGGTGGCGGCTAGCCTATACCCGAAATGGTTCGAATCAGCTGAACAGAATGGAATATCAATATTTGAGCCCCAATATGAAAAGGTACAGGGACATATCAGTGCAATATTGTTCTATCTAAGATCCCAGCTTCAGACAACCTCTATCAAACGATGTCCTGCTCCAATGAAGGCTACAAATATGATCATTTTGGGATCACGAAAGGTCTAAGAACAGATGCTGTTGTGCCGAGCTCGCCGAATCCAGTGTAAGTTCATGTTCGTGTACTTGTATAGACGTTGAGACTCACAAGACACGGGCTTCAATACGCTTCTCTCAACTATCATTAACTTCTCACATAGAACCAGCTACGATGTGATTATTATTGGGGGCGGTTTCTGTGGGCTGGTTGCTGCGCGCGACTTAGCCTTGAATCGTGACCTGAGAATCTTGCTTTTAGAGGCTCGTGATCGAATCGGAGGTCGCACATGGACGGCCAAAGAATGGGGAGAAGATCTCGAGATGGGAGGAACATACGTACACTGGTGACTAATGGTATCGAAGTAGAGATTCTGAGCTAAACTATGTTATCAGGCACCAACCACATGTTTACGCTGAAATTCACAGACAAGGGTTGGAAAACAACCTCAAGGCCTCGGCAGGAACGACAGATATGCAGTACGTTCTGTACAAGCCCAAAGGCTCCAGCGTGCGGATGATCACCGATGTGGCGGCGTACAACGCGAAGATATCTGACATCGCTGAGAGGTTCTTCAGCATTGACGGTATGACACCTCGTCAGCTGATGCCCTATCCCCACGAGCCCCACCGACCTCAGCCATGGCACAGCTATGACCACCTTAGTTGTCAGGACCGACTTAACCAACTGGATCTACCACAAGAAGATAAAGATCTCTTCATTCCCCATCCGAACTCTTTTGGAAGCTCAGTAGCTACTCATTTAGCCTGGACAGATGCACTACGATGGTATGCTGCAGGTGGCTATAGCTTTGCGACGATGTATGATGCAGTGGGTTGCTTCAAACTGGGTGGCGGGGGCACGACAAACCTGTGTCGTCACATCTTGGCAGAGTATCAAGGCGATAGGCTCCTCAACAAGGTGGTCACTTCCGTAAAAGAGAACAAAGGCTCGGAGGTCACTGTCTCCTGTACAGATGGATCCATCTACCGCGCACAACGAGTTGTGTGCACTATTCCACTCAACTGCCTCGGAGATATCAGCTTCGATCCCCCACTGTCACCCAGCAAGCAACAAGCAGCGCAGGAGGGCCATATCAATAGAGGCGAAAAATATCTATTCTCGATGGACGAGGTTCAGGGCAATTGGTTCGCAAACACATGTGACTCCAAAGATAGTGCATTTCTATTTGGTATCAAAGATCACGACGGTACGCAAAGACTGCGTTCTGCACCAAGCAACGGGTGCGTCCTGAACTTACAGCTAACACTAACAGGCACACCATCTGTAAATCGAGCGGGTACGTACGCAATGATGTTTGGCCAGAACGGCAAACTCCAGGATCCGACACAGAGTGGCGAGGTTATTACTGAGTTCAAAAAACTGCAACCAGAGGGCAACGTGCGCGGATACGTTTCACACACCTGGTCTACAGATCCATTTGCAAAGGGCGCATGGCTCGCGGCCGCTCCAGGTTGGGCTACGAACAATCTGAAGACACTCCAGGAGCCTCACGGCCGAGTGTTCATGGCAAGCGCAGATTGGGCACTGGGTTGGAGAGGTTTTATTGATGGCGCAATCGAACAAGGGACCCGAGCAGCAGCGATTACCAAGCTTGCACTTGAACAGGAGAATGGCAATTTGACTGCTAAGTTTTGGTAATATTGCAGTCTAGGTTCTATCAACTAAGAATGTGGTCTGCTTCGAGGAATTTGTAGCCAACATGCTGGCTCACTGTCGCGGCGATCTATCGCCTGTTCATGGCGTATCTGAGGCTGCAGGTAGATCTGATTGAGTGATAACAACGGAAGTCATCTGGCTCTATTTGTCACAGTCAATGTAAGGGTGGGGTCGACATCGAACAGATTCATGAAATAAAGCAGCTATCAAATACCGCATCTAGAAGTAAAACGCTCTAGATACCTACACTGTAAGCTGCTGTGCGATCTTGTTATCTTCCACAACTTGCAGTCTCAGAAAGCGTGAACCTGTACTTAGCAAAGACGCTACTGTCTCTCACGTCTGAATTAGGAGGGTAGAATTCGCCACTAGACCAGACCACGGTCAGTTGACTTGGTAATGTGGCCCATAGAAGAATATATACGCCGCATCAAGGTGCAATGCTCCATCATTTCATCATGGGGTATGCGTGACTTGTGGACTGTGTTGGCTGTACGTAAACTCAATTTTGCCTATGACTGCCATTCGTGGCCATCCCCGACCCTTGGCGCAGCTGGATGACGGACTGTTGTGTGGCGTTGCAAGGTTCGGTGGACGGCGGATTGACGAGCGACGGCTCACATGAACCGTTTCGGTACACTTAGCCAGCACATACCGCATGTAGATAAGGTCATGGCTGCTAGGAAACAAGCGTGATGCGAAACTATATGATTTCGTGCAGATGTATATCCCTCGTTCTAACTTATAAGTTTGATCCTGGCGTCAACCTTGCACGAGGATCACAGAACCTTCGACATGCCCATTGAATACAAGTCTGCTGCTGAGCGACACAAGCTTACCGATCAAGTTGACAAATATGTCTTCTTTGGTGAGTTCCATCATGGCGCAGAGTTCCTCGCGACTGATATTCGTACTGATTTTTGCATGGCAGATGATATCTTCAACACGACGGCAGAAACCTTTCAAAACCCATTAGCCGGAATATGGTTTCGCATAGAGAAAGGGCCACCTGTCGGACCGGGGATTCACGACTACGACGAGAGTGGTGTTGTTTATGAAGGTAAGCTAAAATCGCTGTCACGAGGTTTGTAGAGCTGCGATATTAAGTGCACCCTTGTAGGGACGATTATTCTGAGCGATGAGACTGGTGTTGAGAAGGAGTTAGGTCCTGGAGATAGCTTCTTCATTCATCGGGGCAGCAAGATTCTGTTTAGTTCTGCCGATTACGGGGTGTGTTTCAAATGTGCAGCGCGACCGAAAGGAAAGCTGTAACGTAAGACAATAATTGCCTAGACACAGGGCTTGTTATTGTATACTTGGTAGTTGCATACAGAGGAAATTGAATCTGGTAGTTTACCGATTATGGCATAGTCTCGTCCCTGGAGCACGGTCTTTGTGCAGCCATTCAGTCGGTATATAGCAATAATGACTCCAGCTATAATTCAAATTGTCTAAACATAAAGACCTGATTGGTGGTCTGCTTGCCATATAGTATGGTCGAGTGGTATTACGCCATTGGTGTGCATACTCATATCTGTACTATCCGAATAGTGTTTCAAGCCCCTCTTTGGCCATAACATCCATCCAGTGAACTTTGTCTGAGTGAATTGTAGGGATATTGTTTGTTTCATCTGCTCGGAACCACACTGCGTCCAAAAGGCTACGAACTCGTTTCACTGGGGCAAGCCCAACGCGATGATACATACGTTCGAAGCGCCATGTCACCTGATCCCGCCAGGTCTGTAGCGCGAAGGGATGATGCAATATCGTGGCAACCTGATCAAAAAGCGCACAGAATGAGGTTGAATTGAGATCGTAAAGCTGTTCGACGCTCCCTGTTATGCTCTTAGAAGCCTGCAGGGCACTTCCAGCGGAAAGGAGAGGAATGGACAGCATAACATTGACCCCGGAGGACTCGGGCAAGTCAGAAATGATGATCAATATGGCGATGGCGAGGTCTAATACGCGATTGGAATGATGATCAGCTACCAAGTCCGGAAAGGCTTGTATGAGCTCGAGCAGAATTACCAGACGAAATATTGCGTCCACAGCGAAAAGATGTCCGAGGGGCGTACTTGCATCCTGCGTATCATCTACCGATGCCATCATTGGGGATTCGTGGGCCAGAACCGAGTCCAACAATTCCCTGGCGGTTTCAATAATATCGGTATCCATGAAAGAATGTTTTCCACTGTGAAGCTCCCAGCACCGTCTTCTCCTCAGAAGGGCAGCAGTTGCAGCCAAGTAGACAAAGAGTGGAGTGCTGATGCCAGTCCATGGATTGGGATAAAACCTCTGTCCTTGACTTGGTCTGGCAAAACGGAAAAGATAGTTCAACGAATGGCTGGGCTGATCCACGATGATCGATGTCAGACATTCGAAGTAGACCATGGCACCGATAATGAAACATTGCTCGCTATCCAACGGGATATCGGCTTGGGAAATGTCTTGAGAGTTTGCACAAATGCCCTCATCCACCAGCCACGCCTGGAATAGCAGCCTCGCTCCAAAGTGATGGGTCAAGCTTGATGCAGAGGCATCAAACCATGCCTTGAGCACTGTCAGCCGAAAGGGTTTGCCGCGCGCCTGATTGTAGCTCTTACCGTACTGATTCCAAGTAGTAAAGCCGCTAGTAGCGCGTGGCGGCGTGCGTATTTGGCCGAGAAGTGTGATAGAATACTGTTATTCCCTTCGTAGCAGTCCGAATCCTGTATTGCTTGAATCACAGTCATGAGACTCCGCAATGCCTTTGTCTGATGCCTTATTGCAACGCTTTCCATGCCGCAGATCGAATTCGCTAGATGTGCTGCGGACAAACTACTGACGCAGTCTTGTATATACCCGCAAGTGAGCATCATCTGCGGTATGTTCTTGCGGAAAGGATTCTGGCGAGAGTCGAAACATGACATTATCTGACAAATGCGATTGAAGTAATGCGTTGTCAGAAGGTTCTCAGTTTCGTAATCGGTCCAGATGTTATGCTGCCATGACCAGCTCGCCCAATTTGGCATGTTCAATTCATCCCAGCTTTCAGCAAGTTCTGCTACCGCGGTATTGCTGTCAAGATCTTGACACTCTACAGAAGGCTGCTGTGTCAAATTCGTGAAGAAAACATCTTCCGTCAGCGGGACTGCAACAGATTCGAGCACGAGCGCCGAATCAACCCCGTCATCGACGCTCTCACCCAGGGGCGGGGCAAATGAATCGTCTTGGAAGAACAGTCCCAAGCTCAGTCTTTTCATTTGCTGATGAGAGCCTCCAGACGAAGCTACTCTGGGCAATAGAGCATCGGTTTCATGTGAAGGATCAGCATAAAAGTCGAAGTCTTGCGAAGAAACATCATTGCGAACAGGCGATGCCTGCGGAGGTGTCATCAAATCGGTCTCGAATCCGTGCTGCTGCTCCCTTCCATTGACACAAGTGGGATCCTGGTCGGTGATGTTGGCCTCTACGGTAAGTGATGAAAATGACGGCGTTCGATCAAGACATCGCTGAACATCATCCAACGTATGTGCAGAGTCTACCACGATCCGTCGCGGTAGCTGGATTGTTTCCGCCACTGTCGGCCGTGGAGACGATGGACTTGCAGGTGGCATTTCAGGGGATATTGGCGTCAGGCCGCTGAACAGCTTCCATGGCCTCTGCTGCCCGGCCAAGGCCTTCCGCTGGCAGGTGCGACCAACGTCCGCGATAGATGACGTAGTCTTCCACCGTAGCTGACGAACGAAGCCGGGGCATTGGACTTTACGATCTTGACAATTCCGACATTGAGGCCGAGTCTCGTCGCATTTGATACGCTATAAGAAAACGCAATTTAGCCTCTCTTAGTACAATACTCCTACGTCATGTTACCTTCTTCTTGCACTCTCCGCATCCGTCTGCAGGGCGCAGTAAGCTGCTGCATTGGGCTTCTCACTTCTCGATTACATACCTCGGCTGCGGGCGTTCTTGGGCATATCAGTCAGTGTATTTCCTGGTCAGTCTATCGCGCTGCGGATGGCGCGGGCATAGCCTCTTGATAGACGAGTCGGTTATCTCGCATAGCTGCGACCGACCCCGCACGGGCGGGGCCAGACCCCAGTAAATGAACGATAAGAACAGATAACGTAAGGTGCGAAGGAGCTTGTTTCAAGTAAGTGACAGTTAACACTTTGATCTGCTGGGTTCAATACCTTCCACTTCACCACACGAGATTTTTGCTTTGTTCTACATGGAAATCATTCTCTACAAGTTACCATTTGGCCGATCTACATGAAGAAACATCCCCAACGACTACAGCTGCGTGTCATTTAACCCACCCGCTGTGTCAGAGTCTACAGAAAGAGTAGCCAGAATGCGCGCAGTATCGTGATGTGAGGTCGCAGAAGCTACGGCAACGCGAAGCTCTTCGCGGATGTCTACATATCTGGGTCCAAGGTCTGTTCCATAAAACCAGGCGCTGATGGAGGGGTCTGGCAAATGTGCTGATGGGAGTACTTGAAGGACTGTCCATGGTAGGTCATGTGAAATATACAGTCGAGAGGGTTGCGCCAATGCCCCTCATCAATTACCCGTGAGTTCTGGGAGCTCATTGTCGGCTGTCAGTAGGACGCAACAGAAGTTCCGTTCTTTGTGCACGTGCTTATCATATTGAACTCTATAGATCCGAAAGTTCTAAATGGAGAACAAATGCGTAGTCCACCGAGATCTTTGTCCTATGAGATTTGAGGTACCGAGGAGATGAATGACCTCGGCTATGCAGTGGCAGCAAAGCGAGCAACCCCGTAAACAAAGCTCCCTTTTCGGAACGGCGCAGACTACCGCTTTTCGATAGCATGTTCTTTCTGAATTTTGTTCTTTTAGCATATAAGAGAGGATATAAGAGGAGCAACCTGAATGTTTCATGCATTAAAATTTCAGAGAACTGAAGACTTATACTACATAACCAGAAATGTATATGCTCAAATATCAACACCTTCTAGTAGCCATCATCGTAGCCCATGTCGTCAAAGTCGTTATCAAGACCGTCATCATGGTCGTCGTCCTCCACAGCATCGTCTAGATCTCCATGATTATAGTGATCGACGTTATAGTCTTCTTCGTCGACAGCGTGTTCTTCGGGCAACTCGTCCTCTGCGTAATGAGTGTTATCCCCTTGGACCTCATGCTCGTATTGGACGTCACCTTCCTGAGTTTCGTGCTCGGTTTCATCGTACGGGATATCACCCTCGGAAACTTCACCTTCGTAAGGAATGTCGCCGTCATGTCCGCCCTCTTCGTAAGGAATGTCGCCTTCCTGACCTTCGCCCTCCTCGTAAGGAATGTCGCCTTCCTGACCTTCGCCCTCCTCGTAAGGAATGTCGCCTTCCTGACCTTCGCCCTCCTCGTAAGGGATGTCGCCTTCCTGACCTTCGCCTTCTTCGTAGGGAATATCACCTCCCTCAGCTGCGTACTCATGCTCCTCGTAGGGAATATCCCCTTCTTGACCTTCGCCATCTTCATATGGGATGTCATCGTCATGCTCTGGACCATCCTCATAAGGGATATCCCCTTCATGGCCTTCGTCATGCTCAAGGGGGACGTCATTCTCATCGTCTGCGACAGTCGCGTGTTGCTCTGCACCATCGCCTAAGCCACTCTCGTCGTGATCAACGCCGTTGCCCTGCTGTTCACCAGAACCTGTCTGTCTATCGGCGTCATCCTCAGTTCTACGGTCTTGGTGTTCATTTCCTTGGTCTTCATGATCCTGGCCCATCTCATGCTGATTAGAGGCGTTTTGTTGACCTTGGTTGTTGTTGTTATCTTTTTCACCGCCGTCGTTTCCACTCCGATTGCTGATATCTCTAGAGCTCTGATCGTTCGAACCCGCTTGTGTGAGGTTTTGACCTGCGTTGTGTTTTTGAGATAAGAAGCTGTTAAAATCGGACTGGATATTAGGCAGAGGGCCAGTCGCAAGGGGAGAAGAAAGAGTGCCACCGTTGACAGGCTGTACAGCTGGTGTACCCACACTGGCACCAGGCGCAGCAGCGGAGGTTGTCGCTGGGACGCCAAGTACAGCTGAAACAACCTGCGCGAGAGGGGCATTGGGGTGAACGGCCGGAATGGTGTTGACTGCTGCGCCGGCAGTGGTGCTTAAAAATGCTCTTGTAGCACTGGGCATATCATTTGTCACAGAGCTTGTACTAACGGGTGGTTGAGTCATGCCTGGGGTACTTTGGGCTATGTCTCGAGTCGCGGTGTCGGAAACAGTGCTCTTTGGGTTGGCTGCAGGTGAAAATGCGGTAGGCTGGCTCTGAGGGACTGTGGGTGCAACAGGACCTACAGCGGCTGCACACTTGCCAACGATACTGGTAGTAGTGGGAGGGGGTTGTGACTCTACACGCTTGGCGTTGGCAACCGTAGGGATTTGAGAAGCGTTAATACCATTTGCGGCGGGCTTAACAGCTTTCTGAGGTGCCGGAGCGACAGGCTTTTGCGGCGCTGATGCACAGGTCTGAGGAAGCGTGCTCTTGGCATTTGTACTGGGGCTGGCATTGGGTGCTGCAGAGCTCAGACCGCTGGGGGTCGACTTTGAATGCGGCTTCGGGGATGCAGTAGCGCCACAATCTTTGGTGTTTGCTGGTGCTGACTCGCTTGACGGTGTCCTCTTTGCACCGGGTTGAATCGATGCAGGCGCATTGGTGGCCTTGAATGATTCTGCTCGAGGTGCTGCGGACGCAGGTACGTTGGGAGCCTGTCGTCCAGCATTGCCAACTGTGCCAGTCTTCGGCGCTGTTGTGCTTCCTGAGGCAGGTGGGCATGAGGATACGGATTTTGAAACTAGTATATTGGCGGGATTTGGAGTCGCTGCGGTGGTTCCGGGTGCTGCTATCGCGGCCTTGGAAGCAGTTGCTGGGACACTAGGTGCCGAAGCACATATCACGTTGGATTTCTGGGCTGCGGCATTAGGCTTAGACGCCGCAGCCAATGTAATGGGAGTGCTCGCGGCTCCGTCTGCTGCAAGGGCAGATTTCATATCGCTGGTCTGAGGTGCCGTGGGCGCAGCCGTAGTAGGAACAACTGACTTCGTAACTATTCCTACTAGGGCCTGGGGCGATGATGACAGTTGTGCAGGAAGGACCCCTTTGACAGTAGTCGAAGCGGTTGGCCTTGATGCGTTCACTGTGGCAGGAGGGGCAGTTGAACTACTGCCAGCGGGCGCTAGGCCAGACGATGCTGTCGCTGGAAGTGGCTGGCCTGTTATTGTAGCATGGATCTTGTTTCCAGAATCTGCCAGCTTCACGAAACTCTCGGCAAGCGCGACCGCAGCAGCTCCTGCGCCTGCAGCACCAGCAGCAACGGAAGCAGCCGTCAGTTCAGAAGCGGCTGGCACAGGAGCTTTTGCAGTTGTCGACTGGACTGGTAAAGCAAGTTTTGTTGGCGCAGGGACCTTGCCATCAGTGGATTTGGGACTTGCAGCCTTGCCAGCATCTGCTTTTCCGGTCGAAGGGGCCTTGGTAGGAGGCTTAGTAGCTGCTTTAGTAGCGGCTTCCAACTCCTCCGGCGTCATCTTGCGGAGGACTGTGGTTGTTGTGCCATCCTCCTTACGCCTTTTGATCAGCTTATAGCCAGGTGGAAGCGGCTTGTGCTTTGCAGCCGGCGTCTGTGTGGAGCCTCCAGGCTTGCCTGTTAACGGTGTGGCGGTAGGATTGGTAGGAACCGGCTTCTGAACTTCGGCATTGCTCGTGTTGGTCTTGAAAACTTCGGGCGATTGCTCGGCGCTGTTCTTTTTGGCAGTTGGGACATTAGTCGTAGGAGATGATGCCTCCACTTCCGCTGTAGAGACAATTGTGATGGGAATCTTGGATGAGTCGTCTCTCTTTACGTTTTGACCGTCAACGATTTGGATTGGGATGAGAGTGGCCATTTTGTACCCCGTATTGGAAGAAGGATGAAGGATTGCAACGAGGCCTTTCACCAGAGCAGTTATTCGAAAGGAATGTGCAGAAGCACAATGAATACACTTGAAGGAAGAGGATGGCGGAGGTCTATACTTATGGTCCACCACCACGAGGGGCCATCCGCCCGATGACTACAAATACTTTGTCTAATCGATGCAAGACTATGAAGCCTACCTCTAGCACCGACTGACTAAAGCCGAATTGCTGTTCTCCGAACTATGCCATATCTGCCTAAAATTTGACACTTGGTCCGCTTATCGGACAACGATTTCCCATACCCAAACGTTCTGGGCTGGACTTTGAGCATGAAGCGAGCTGCGGCTGAAGGGCTCCAAGTTTGGTTCCACATGTCCTGTGGGGCTTAGATGGCCTGAGAACCTGCGAATCGCACCCCTCGTGGAAACTTGATCGAAGATCTCACATGCCCTGGACAGGGCTAGATCACACATTATGCTAAAAATCATTGGCTCGCTCGTCTCTATGCCGATGGGGTAATAGAGCTTGTGAACTCTAGACTAAGGTACAGATAATGTATCTGTCTCTAGCCAGGCTGAATGCAGCAATATGGTGTGTAGAAATCATCGCCAAAAGTTCACTAAATATACGGGTTCGCCGCAAGTTGCCAAATCGCAGCTTATCAGGAATCGCCGAAATAACGCACGTGGTTAGCCTACCAGGCTGAACGTACCGGGATGGCTTCTAGAACTTGACTAGATCTACGGGCTCGCCGCAAGATGCTCAACTGGAGCTTATCCGGAACTGCCGAAACCACGCGACTGGGTAGCCTACCGGAATCGATGCAACGAGACGGTATCTGCGAGCTATCGCCACAAATGGCTAGAAACATGACCTCGCTTCAAGTCATCCATTCACAGCTTGTCATGGACTACCAATACACACAAGCGGCACCTTCCACAGTCCGGATTCGTTTTAGCGTTTGCTGCTATGAATTCCAAAGCCACGGTCGTGAGACGGAGCTATATCGGCCCAAACCGACCTGGGCAATCGGAAGTCAGATAAACTCGAAGCGACTAGTCTAAAACCGGACGGCTACACACGACATCCGCCTACCCCGCAGAACCTCGCGTGCCAGGTAAGACCAAATGAGAAAAGAGACTAGTCCCCAACATCGTCGAGCCTTGCTGGCCCATGGTAGCGAGACCGAAGCTAGAGAGCCATCAAGAATTCCCTATAGAGATAGAGATTTTTAGAGCTGAGGTCTGGAAGGCATGCTTTTCCGTTGGGTAGCCTGAAACTATCTGAAGGTATCTCTTCTTGTTGTATATAATCTGGCATACCATTCTCCGGCCTTTTCATTCCGATATCGAGCTTTGTGGCCATTACAATCGAAGACTGTAACATGGCGATCATTGATAATAACTCCATAGTTGATGGAACTATGGACTCCAACAATGTCCAGCCGCCGTCTCCAGCGCCTGAACCGACAACTCCAACGCCACAAAATGGAGCTGCGAAGCCTAAACCACCTCCACCTGGTTACAAACTGGTAAGGAGACGTAAGGAAGATGGCACCCTGATCACAGTCTTGCGCAAGATGACCCCGGAGGAGCTTGAAGCCGCCGGCCAGAAAGAACCGATCACGGCACCAAATGAAGGTGTGCAGTACAAAATCGTCACTGTTCGAAATACGGACGGCTCTTACACTCGAGTTAAGCGACCGGTCAAGTCAACGGAAGCTGTTACCTCTACGGCTACAACACCTACCCCCGCAAGCCCTACTCAGGCACCCACACCTACGGAGAACTCCTCCACAGACTCGATACATAGAAAAGTCAATGCCAAAACTGGAGTAATCGTAGAAAAATCCCTTGATGGCGAAACGGCCCCAGCGGTCCAAGCTCAGGGGAGCAACATCGACATGGAGGCTGCTATTGCTGAACAAAACGCAAACTTCAAAAAACAGAGGTCGCGCAAGTACAAACAGGCTCTTATTCGCGGCCTTGGAACAATCGCCGGTTCGGCGGTCGGTCAAATGAATTTCCATGATTCTGATAACAGTCACGGAGGTCATTCAGGCTCCCATGATATTCAGGATGGAGACATTATCGACTCGGATAACGACTGGTCTGACGATGATTTGGATGACGACCACCACACTCATGGACAGAATCATGCTGATGATCATGATCACTCCCGTAAGTGCTATCACGGTTAACAGAAGCTACCATCTCAAGGTATAAGCTAATGCTGAAACAGACTTGACGGCCACACATGTACATTTGAATACAGCTGGTGCAGCTAAGACCTTGATCACGACTGCTGCAACAAGTGCCGCCAATGCTGCCGGCTCGCCACCGCAAAAGCCTGCTGCGGCAGTCACCGCAACAGGAACAACCGCGGCAACAGCTGCGGGTCAGGCACCAGGGCCAGATTCGTCGGGCAAAGATGAAAAGATCACTTACAAGGTCACCGTTGGCGCACTGGAGGAAGCCGACAGAAAATTCGCGGAAAAGGACGAAGAACGATCCATCCGCCGCCACTGGACCAACATTGCATTCTACCTTATGGGCAGTCTCAGTATTGTGCTCCCTATCTTATTCCTCAGTAAGGTTACCCGCCAATTCAACATTCACAGGGCTCCAAAGCTAATACATTGCGATAGTCCTCGGTGCATTCGTGTTTCCAATGAACGGCAAGAGCGTTACTTCTAGCTGGAAGGTTATGCCAGATGTCATCAAAGTAGCCATCTCGGCGTGGCCCATCGTCTTTGCGGCTGTAGTTGCCCAGGTGTTCAAGGCATATGCCACCTGGAAAGTCGAAAGGGGCATTAAGCTCATGCGGCTCGAGCAATTACTAGGGAGTAACAGCTTCGGCAGTGCGGTTAAGCAGCCTATGGTGCTTCGCCAACTCGACACGCTAAGTTTTCTGTTGCTATTGACCTGGTGTTTGTCGCCGCTTGGATCCCAAGCACTCCAGCGTTCTTACATCACCGGCCTCCAAGACAAAATGGACACAACCTCCATCATCTACTATCTCAATAAGACTGGCAAGAACCAAGTCTTCAGCGATGGTAGCACCCAGGATAAGGAGTCGGCCCAGCATGCATTGGATAATCAACTCACGGGCATTCAGTTCTTGTCAACACTCCTTCCTGTTGACCAAAATAACAATTCATTTTGGACGGACAGCTACTCTCATCCAATTCCGTGGTCGTATAACTCGAACCACAGTTTGGACTATCCACTCTCTATGACTGGCATACCAATAATACTGCCTGACAGTAAGATAAATCTTGACGGCACATCAACATCAAGCCCAGTAGGAAAGGACAAGCTCACACCATACGAGTATTTTGACTTCCCAATCCAGACCTCCTACTTCAACTTCACCTGCGGCAACTGGAATCTTACTATGGGGAAAGACGTCCCAAATACCGGTGAAGGGTATACTAAAAGCTCTTCCAAAACACTGGTAATGCATTTCGACATGGGCGAAGCCAATTCCAATAACAAGGTCATGTTCTACTCGGCCAATGTCAACCCAGACAAGGTAAATATCACCGAAAATCTTCTTTGGCAGTATTCCAATATCACTTGTGATTTCAATCAAGTGTTTCTCGACCTACAAATAAGTTGCTCCCGGACGCTTGCCGAATCAAGGACATCGGATTACTCGACCGTATGTTACACATTGAATATGACTACTATCGACCAAAATGAAGCTGTCAAGAAAGGCTATGGCACGAGACTTGAAGCGTTTGCTGATGATTGGATGGACATGGGTGCTCTTGCAAATTCGAACAAGACAGCCAGATCAAGTACACCAAGTGAGTTGTCATGCCTTTCGTGCTAAGCTTTACTAACAGTGCATCAAAGCCGAGTTCTTTCTACAATCCAACTATTACCAACCCGATACCTCAACTTATAGCGCAAAAGCAATCAACCTTTCTCATGCGCTCACGGCCTCAGACTTTGCTAAAAATTTCGGCCTACTCTTCAATACCTGGATCGACATTGGCTACTGCCCAGAGTGCCGGGCCCTCGCTGACCAGGCTGCATACAACAACGCGAGCCAGGCTCTCAAAGACCGTTTCGTTGAGCGGAATAATACGGAGTCATGGAACGGGATTGACACGGTGTATACGGTCCAGACGCCTTGGGCTGCTTGCTACATGGTCTGCACATGCCTGCTCCTTCTTTTTGGCGTTGCAGGCGTGATTGTTGAGTCCAGAACTGTGGCACCCGATACTCTTGGCTACGTCTCTACCGTGGCGAGAAACTCGCGCTACCTACACCTCAAGCCTACAAGTGGAGCTATGAGTGGCCCCGAGCGCGCGAGGAAGCTCGCTGATACAAAGGTCATGTTGCAAGACGTCAAAGCGAAGGCTGGAGTTGGAAAGATTGCTTTGGGATTGAAGAGTGAGAACGCAGTCAAATTACGCTACGATCGTCTGTACCGATAGAATCATGTACCGTAGCCAACTTAATCGCAATACGTCTTGATACGTATCAAACCAATTCAATGCTTTTTCGTAGATGTGGGTGCACGCTCCGATCTGCTCCGCGGCGCTACCTTCAGCAGCGTTTGCTGTTCGGTGCAAGCGTTGCGCAGGCTTTTCTGTCAGCGCAACACATGGTTAGGGTTCTATTCGACTTGCACTATTCTCAACAGCAGCTCGTCACGTATCGGTAGATCATAGGTATGAGTTGCTGGTAATGCTCAGTTGTCACAGTTGGTACGTACTCCAACCACGTAATGGTCAAGGCTCTGTTGAAATAGTCAGGGTTCTGTACGTCATGGTTAGGGTTCTATTTGTGTCATGGTTAGGGTTATAAGTGTGTTACGGTCAAGACTCTGTCTGTACTAGTTCTATTAGTTCTTGAAGACATATATAATACAAAGTTTGGTAAAGGATTACAATCTACCCTACCAGTCAATACGTCCTGCTTGATGACTCACTGGGTGATACCGCAGAAGTCGTTAGTCTTCTGTCTGACGTAAACATTCCTCCAAGATTGGGTACCCAGGCCACCTTGATCACGACGGAAGTACCCCTGCGTCGTCCTCGAATACAGAATCACAGTGCCAGTCTGCCAGGTTCCGCTCGTAGGAGCCAGCTTTGGTTCGATCTTGTTGTTCCAGCACGTGTTGAGTTGACTTCCAGCAGAGCTCCAGATAGCATTACCATAACTGGGCCCTCCCAAAACTGCTGTGCCCTGAGCAGTTTGGTACCACGCGAGCGTGGCAAGGTACCCCTGAGTATCGCCAACCTCGATAAAAGATACCTGGTTGAGCCCGGCGTCTTGGTAATATTCGAAAGAGATTTCGTAAACCGTGTAAGGAATTGTCGGGAACCAAAGCTTAGTGGAAATAGCAAAACTATTATCGTTGCCTGTCATGGTTTGCGAGAATAGATTGACTTCCTTCGTGACGTGGGTATCGTCTGGATGGTAGTTACTGTAAATTTGTGTGTTGGAGAGATCCAGTGGCACCTCAACGGACTTGCGACCAGTCCAGACCCAAGAAGCGGTCAACGCGGTGTTGAGTACATTTTTCATGTAGCAAGTGCCGGAGGTGTAGGAGACATCGAGGCAGCCAGCCGTGGCATCGCAAGTATCCATGCAGGCCTCGAATGTTGAGGTTTGCACTGATGAGAGGTCACCGCCCCCGTAGTCGACGCCGCACTCGACAATGTAAGATCCTCCAGTCTTGGTGTTGTAGGTTTTCTTGTCATCCTTGTTGTTATCGCAGGTAAGGCCATTGACGAGCGGCTGGGCGTCAACGCGCACTGCGGTCCAGACTTGCGCAGCATCATTGGCGATGGCGATTGCATATTTGAGATAGCAGGCATTTCCAACATAGCTACATGGCAAGTCAGTGTTGTTGGTACGAACAGGTTATGAGGATCGCTTACGAGACATCGACACATCGATCAGTCGTAGCACAGGTCTCGATGCAAGCTTCGAAGGTCTTGGTGCTGGTTGAGGGCAGATCATTGCCGGCGTAGTCCTTGCCGCAGATTATCTTGAAATCGCCCTTGGACGAAGTGTACGTCTTGCCATCGCTGGAACCGTCAGCGTCACACGTGAGACCCTTGACTGTGCCCATCTTCTTGGCTGACCAAACGCCGCCATTGGGTTGCCCAGTGGTCAGCTTGTTCTTTAGATAGCAAGAAGTGTCCCCGTACGCGACCGAAACACAGTCGGCGTCATTCTTGCAAGCAGCCAAGCAGTCTTGGAAAGTGTCACTCTGCAATGAGCGAAGATCACCCCCCCAATAATCTGTGCCACACGTGATCTGGAAGATACTGGAAGCGTCTTCAGTATTCGTCGGCCATTGAAAAGTCGTGCCTTGAGCTTTGTCAAGGCAGGTCGGAGCGTCGTCTTGCGGGGCCGCGGTTTGCGGTAGAGCAGCTCCACGCACAGCAACTGCAACAGTCAACGCATACGTCGCGAAAGAGAAAGTGAACATGCTGATCGAGATGATCTTGCCAAATGAGTGACCAAATGCAGAACGCGTAAATGAAAGGACGAGACTCAAGCGAGCTCGAAGGTGGTTGAATTGCTATGTCAATCATCGAGAGGGGGCCTCACTTATGTACTCCAATCTTCCATCTGCATTCACGTTCAGCTCACACATACTGCGGCGCGAAAGCTTCGTTAAGCTTCTCGGAGCACGCGAGGTGCAGCTCACTCAAGATGCGCCACGACCGGTCTTTCCAGCATGGAGGCTGGAATCGACGTACACAGAAGCATAGAGCTGTCGAGAAAAGGTGCACTTGATGATCTCAGTGCTGGGTGGCGGTCTTGTCGATGACGAAGAGGGAAAGAAGGAGCGAATCTATGACCCCATCTAGCTAACTAGTCCGAGTTGGGAAGCGACCCCTTTCTAAGGTCAGCAACTTCTAAACCACCGCATCAGCCAACCGTGCACGCAATAACGGTGGTAATTTCGCAGGTGCTTCTACCATAAACTCTGCATCAACGCTTGTACGGTGTTGCGATATGGGTGATGCTAAGCGTACATCTGAGCGCTTCCATGTGTTTCTGAGGGAGGAACCACACCGCTTGCCATGCACCAGTACCGACCTTGTCCTCGACCATGTCCTAATCACCGTCTTGGGAACATTAACAGATGATGCGCCGCAGCGCTGCTGCTTTGCAGTGATCGCCTACGACTGCATGTGATGTATCTGATGTGCTCAGCACTGACAGCCGCCTGCAGACCAAGAAAGACGCGAGCAGTCTACAACTTTCTGCTTACTTTGAAGCTGCTCGCGGCGGGCTTCTAGCGCGAAGGTAGCGTTCTTGACGCACTAAGTGCGCGCCAGTAAGGCTACCAACGATTCAGGCTAGATTGTCAGCAACTCTACGGAGCAAAACTCTAAGCAGCTCGTCACGAATCGGCAGATTTAGGGCATGGGTTGCTGGCAATTCTCAGTCGTCACAGCCTTGGTACGTACTTCAGCCAAGTCAAGGTTCCAGGCTAATGCCGAAATCTTGTGGCTCAGGTACCGGTACAATTTACCGAAACGTGTTCTGGACCACCCATCGGTCTCCAGATCTACAAGCTTTCAGCTGCCTAGGAGACTCGTAGCTGAATATAGCGCATAGGTTCCTCACTGCTAACCTGCTTCTGGCAGCGCCACTTCCTCTAGCGCCGTCGCTTACTTTGTCCATCCAGCATCGATATGTCGCATCCAATTAGCCGGAAAGCCACCAGATAGAAACAGCAAGGCTGCATACGGCGTCCGCGAGTGTCTAGCAAAGTGCAAGCGCCACGATGTAGAGTAGGATCTGTTAAAAACAAAGGGGCATAGGGGAGGATCTTGTGCGGTCGCGAATATTTCTACGAGCAGCCTTGCACATTTGTGAGGCGTGACGACCCCCCAAGGTAAACCCGCAGGCAAAGGTTACTAGGTTTTCAAAAAAACCTCATCAGGAATTATGCTCCCCAAGCCAATCGTAGCCCTCGGCCTACTGCAACTTGTTGCAGCGTCCAGTGTGTCGAAAGATGCACGCTGTGGACGCGAGTTTGGTGGCCAGACGTGTCAGGGAAGTATATGGGGCAACTGCTGCTCCCGATACGGGTACGAGTCCCCTTCGCAACACCATCTTTGATGCGAGACTTACACCCGCTAGATACTGCGGCCGCACCGAAGATTACTGTAACGTCGCAAAGATGTGTCAGAGCAATTTCGGCACCTGCAATGGTCAATATCCAGCCAACCCCACGACCATGAAAACAACAGCTACGAAGCAGAATACCGGACTTCCACAGTCCTTATGCACTACCGCCACAGTCACAAAGGATCCCGTCACAGTTACAAAAGTTGGCTCTACCATTACGAAATTCAGCAGTACCACTACTACCGTTACGAAAGATCCTATCACCATCACGAGAGACAGTCCTATCGTCACGAAGCCGGAAGTAACCGTAACGGGCAGTGGTATCACTATTACTGTGACACTTCCTGGAGAGGATGTCACCATCACGGTACCCGTCACGCAGACCCAAGCTGCATCGACAATAAGTCTACCTCCGTTAACAGTGACATTGCCAGCTGTTACGATACCCGCTGAGACTGTCACCGCGACTCTGCCAGCATCAACAGTTACGCTCCCGGCCGTCACAGAGTCGCTGCCAGCGGTCACGCTGCCCGCCGTCACAGAGACTTTGCCTGCCGTCACAAAGACCCTCCCAGCCATAATAGAGACGTTGCCAGCTGTTACGGAAACCCTCTCAGCTGTCACGGAGACTCTTCCCGCCACCACAGTCACCCTACCTGCCGATACCGTCACCGAAACCGTCACTCAAACCACTGCAGCCTCCTGCCCCACCGGAAACTCCATTATTAATGGCGGGTTCGACAACCCACTTCCGGGTACCTGGGTTGCTCTCACCAGTGGTGACGCAGACGTCTCACGTGTCGCCGTCGCAGGCGGATTTGCTGCGAGAGGGCGAATCAATACCAGCAATGCTAATTTGCCACAACGCATCGAACAGGCCGTAAGCATCTGTTCTGGCGTTAACTACCAGGTCGGGTTTCTCGCGCGTAGAACCACAAGCGCAGGTACAGTTTCTGCAGTGCTGTATGTTGATGACACACCGCTGGCTGGGGGTACTGTTACGTCTACAGCATTTACAACTGTCGCCTCGGTCAATGGGGGCACGTTCTTGAGCGTAAGGAACACAGCGCTTGTAAGGATCGAGTTTACATACTCAGGAGGGTTCGGTTCAGCAAAAGAGGTCCAGATCGACGATGTATTTCTGACCCCAGTTTAGATCTAGTTGTTATCAAACAATATCAGCTTCGTAATAGAACTGTGATAGAGCACAGCTTTAATTTCGAGCGCGTTGGCAAAAGACGCAACAACAATAGTCCCAGCAAAATGTCTCGTAACGTTGTACTAAAGAAGACGCCTACAAGAAGGGCATAGCTCGCTGCTAGCCCTTACCTATCTCATTCGCTTTAAGCCTAGCAGCAGAAGCTGCAGCCTAATTTATAGGACCTATCTTATTATTGCCTCTTTCCTACTTACTAGGAGATGATAAACCTATCTAATGGTTACATACACTTTATTCTAATTTGGTTCTCTTCGTATTTCATCGCAAGTGCTTAATTTTACCATAATCAGGAGAGGCCGCGGTTGAGATACGAGTAAGCTGCAAAGGAGTTTCGTTTAATTGATCTGGCGTTGTTGGATTCAATGTGTGTGTAAAATAAGGTGTACGGAGTACGGAACGGAGAGGTGAGCCCGTACGCACACTAAACGAGCTAGCCGAGCTAGCGTCGGGCACCAAACATTGGGGACCCCCGGGGTTTGTTTGCTTGCGCCTCGTGCACGTAATTATAGGAAGGCACCTGCCGATACAAGATCTTCGCGCAATTCGTCACGTCTACACGAGACCCCCAATCGAAAACCCACAATGATCTTCGAGTCCTCACCAGTGATCGAGGAGGGGTACTGGCGCACCCCGCTCGACTGTCCTTTTTATATGACCCATCATGGACAATTGTTCCAGTACTTTCACCAGCACGTTCACCAAAGTCTTAAGACAAACCCCGAAGAGTCCTTCACCCAATGTCAACAACTGCCGCTGGAGCTCCAGCTGCGCATCATGCGACATTGCAATGCACCTACACTGTTCCAACTCATGCATACAACACGCGACATACGCATTGAAGCTAGTAAGCTCTTCTTCGCGAATCCAGCGGTTTGGTATCGCCTCGAGTCTGAGTTTTTGCTTCAAAAACCTTCCAATGGCGAATCGTTATACGAGCCTTGCTTCATGGCCAGCATCAAGCAGCTTGAAGTTCATTGCCCATTCTTAACTTCGCGCTCTTGGAGACCCGATCCGGACGAGGAGACCTTCGAATCTTTTGAGGATCGCCGTACATACATCGAAAAGCATATCGAGTTAAACATCCAAGCTTTCTGGACTACGGTACAACGGCTTTGTCCACAGGTCAGACGCATTATGTTCACACAGGACGGGTCGCCAATCCCTGATGAGGACACAATAACCGACTGCTTCCGAAAGATGACAAAGTCATGTCCACCAAGTCTTGATGTGTTCTTGTATAGAGCCGAACCAGCGCAAGAGGCTGTTGGCCGCCGAAGGGGGAGGGTACTGCAGCGACTGAGTATCAGTAGCGCAAGTACAGTAACGGAATCCACCCTCCAAGGCGGAACTCCCTCTCGAGCTCCTATCAAAATTGTTGTTCCACCAGAAAAGCCCCATCGTGGGCGCGTGGGAGATTTTATTGCATCGCAAAGGGCTTGGGAAAGATACTGTGCTCAGCGATTTGCAGCTGATTATCACCGGGCAGCGGTTGTGGAACAGTATCACTTCCAAGGGCGTCATGAACCCTTTGGATGCTCAGTGGCTGAATGCGACGCATGGTTTGATCAACCAGAGCAATACACCACGCATTTACTCGCAACTGGCCATGGCACAGGTAAGACTCCGCCAGGGCAAGCGGAAGAAATGGTTGCTGCCTACGCCAGGGACTTGATGAAGTCCAAGCAGAAGTCAGAGGAATTGCACCTCAAGTTCTGGGACTGGTGGGAATTGGAGGATAGCCACAATCCGCCGCCGGAAGAGGAAGTGCTGCATCAATTGGAGCACGACGTCCTCTATGCGCAGGATAAGCCGGTCTCAGAACATGCATTATATCGATTGATATGGCAGGTCATGATGGAGACGCAGCTTTGAGCGGTCCCATGTAATACTCGAATCAACTCGAGTCGATTCGTTTGACTGACCAATCACCGTTCCTCATTCTCTTGAGTCGATACGTTTGTGCTACCAATCACAGTCCGAGGTCAATTTACAATACCGCTTGTTCTCTTGAGTTGATTTGTTTGAGCGACCGATCATTTTTAATTGTGCTCGTCTGCCAAAATGAAAACGGAACACTTGGACGCGCATTTGTGGCGACTAGCACGCGTTCTAGTAAGGAGGATCATAAGATTGTGTCCGCATTGTAGTATCGATGAACTAAAGACCGAAGGAAGTACTGCATTTTCAAACAGAGCCAACGCCAGTCTCCCGCACTACTGCCTAACGCTCATTTTTGAACCGTCCCATAACTCTTTAAACGCCGACCCCGGGGTGTCGAGCAAAGTCTCGGGACTACCGTACCCTACCAACTGTCCATTGTTCAAGACAGCCACTTTGTCACATCCCAAAAGATTCTCCAGTCGATGCTCGATAGCTATCACGGTCCGGTCGCGGAGTGAAGTCTGGATTATTTGCTGAATATGTGCGTTCGTGTCTGCGTCGCAAGATGATGTCGCTTCGTCCAGCACGACAATCTTGGACTCCGAGATCAAAGCTCTAGCGAAGCAAAAAAGTTGCCTTTGACCGTGAGAGAAACTCAAAAAAGGAAGCAATGTATCGAGACCAGACTTGGACGCCACATAAGGCCAGAGGCATACGCTCTCTAGAGCTTTGCGGAGTGCGTCATCCTCAATAAGTCTCCCAAGGCAAAGATTGGCCCGCAGACTGTCATTTGATAACATGAAGGGGTCTTGCGGGACTGCCGCGAGACTTGAACGAAGGGCGTCCGGCTCTAATGCTGAGATATCGAAACCGTCAATGTGAATTGTCCCTGAGCGTAGCGGTAGCATCTGGAAGAGGGTCAGCAGAAGCGAGCTTTTGCCACTGCCCGTGCGCCCGCAAATGCCCACATGCTGTACAGGTTCCACAGTCAATGAGACGTCCCTAAGTATTGGATCGCCTTCAGCTTGCCATGAACAAGTGATGTTCTCGACCTCAACCTTCCCATAGTGGGGCCACTGAGCCGATGGCACACAATCAAGGCCTTCCTCCATTGGTGTATCTTGCTCAAACCTCTGGACCCTCCCGACAACGCCCAATGAAGTCTCCATCATGGTCCAATAGTTTGTGAGGTTTGCGAGTGTCTAGTTGCAGTTTAGTACTGTAACCAGCGCCACTCCAGCGCTACCTGCGGAAATGGAACCACGGACTTCCACAGCAATCACCACAACGAGCGTTGCCAAGGCGCCTATCAAACAATCCAGAACAAAGGTCAACCAGCGCTGGATACAGAAGAGAAGATAGAAAGGCCTTTGACTATGATCCAGTAGCTGATTGCTTTGTTCCAAGATTCGGTGCTCTGCGCCGAAAGCCCGAATAGTGACTAGGCCGTCTGGTAGTGAAAGGAGATGGGAATAGAGTGGTGCCTTAGCTTCAATCTCGATCAATCGCAGTTGGCGCGAAGTGAGTAGGTAGAAGCGTTGGATGTAATAGACGCAGATCACGCAAACCGGAATGGCGATGGCGGTGTATGATGCAGTACTGCATATAACCACCATCTGCACAACTGCATCGGCCAGAGCTGTGAGAACAGACCCTGTTAGCATTTTTGCTCGAATCTCTGACAGGGGCACAACGAGATAGCAAAACTACTGACCTTCGAAGGTGTTGATTGCTGCTAGCGGAAATTGTGTATCAATGAGTTGCATGTCTTGAGTAAATCTGTGCACTCAGTCAGCTAGCAGTGACATGCATGGAAATCGAACCGCTGTGTTTTACCGATTCGTCAGCTCCCCAAGGTGTGTATCGGAGAGGAACCTGTATTGTGCCCTATCGTACATCAGTCGACATTGATCACGAGCTATCAGTCTTAGATTAGGCTGACCTGAATGCAGTCCTGGCAATACCAAGATGAAAGGCTTTCCCGGACCTGGGAATCATGACCAAGAGAACCACCCAACATGCCAATGTCAGGCTGGACAACGCCATAATGCAGAGAAAAACATATATAGTGAGGTACCTGGAAATGTCTTGATTGGGCTTTTCGACATTGGCACTGGACCACCACTTTAGCAGCAGAGCTACCTTCGCATCAGTTCCCATCTTGAGTTCGCCCACATCGGACATGTTGCACGACAAACTTACTGGGGAAATTGAGTGACAAGGCTGAGACGGTGAATAATAGGAGGACTGTACCCGTAAGCACGTTACCGGCTGCATTGGCGTATGTTCTGTACAATCCAAGGTCACCCATACGACGATCTTTCCCTGCAGATTCATTATCTGGTTGTTTGGTTGGTGTAGATTTAGGCTCCCTCAACCTAACAGGTGACTTCGGCCTTTGAGCAACGTTGTCGGCTTCACTCGAACTGGGGGTATGATGGTTCCCTCGTGCGACGTCCGCAAGGACTTAAATGTAACTACTCACTCCAAGCAGAGCTTCCCATGTTCCTTGGAGAGTCAGTCGACCGTCGGAGTCCAGTAAAATGATTTGGTCAGCGTTACGTAGTGCAAGTGGTGATTGTGAGACCATGATTATTGTCGTACAAGCTTTTTGCAGAAGCCACTCCGAGCTAAACACCTGAGTGAAGACGTAGTCTGCCGTGATCTTATCTAGTGCGCTCAGGACGTCGTCAAATATCATCACACGTGCTTTCGAGTACACAGCGCGTGCAATAGCCTGAGGTTTTGTTCAGTCTCGAGTGAGAAGACACGTGGTTGTCCACTCACTATTCGTTGCCTCTGGCCACCGCTGAGCTTGTCGCCTTTGTTACCGACCTCAGTAGCATCACCCAAGGCCAGATTCGCTATGTCTTGTACAAGGGCGCACGCACGAATGACTTTGGAGTACCACTCTGCTTGATAAGGCTCGCCGAACAGGATTTGTTGACGCAGGGAACCACTCTGGAGCCAGGTAGTTGGCGCACAGAACGCTATAAATTGTGTTGTGGTGGCTACCGATCCTGATGCTACGAGCACTTTGCCCAGGATGGCTTTCAGTAGCGTCGTCTTACCGCTTCCGACTGGTCCAGTGACAGCTAGGAGGCGCGATTGTGATGCGGTCACGTTGATATTCCTAAGTATCAATGACGTTCCAGGTACGCCGGTAATGGTGATAGCCGACAATTCGATTAACGGATGTAAAGACGGACCACGAAGGCCATCAATAGTTCCCAGCTCTATGCCATCCACGTTCAAATCGACGAGGCTCTGCTCCGAGGCTATGGCCGGATATGGCAATAGGTCACGTCTATCGATATGCTCCGATAAACTGAAAAAGGCCTGAATACGTTTGAAGCATGCGACTGCTGCCAATAGACTCGGCACAGATTGTATCATGGAGGCTAATGGGGCACCGAGCAGACCCAGCACAGCCAGAGATGTGAATGCTTGGTTTGCGAGAAGTGTGGTACCGTTTTTAACCATAGCTATGATGCTAAATACGAGAAATGTGACCGCAGGGGAGAGTATAGTGGTGGCTTCAGCTATGAGCAGACCGTGGGTTCGCGTTCTTTGACTGCGTGATATCGCACTTACATAGCCCAACAATCCAGATGAGTAATCTGCGAAATCCAAGTGATATCTTCAATTCCGTCTCACGGAGACGACACAGCTCAACAATTGTCCTCGTCCCCTGGTCTACAAACTTCAAACTCTTAATGTTACCCAGGACTGAAGAAGTATAAGACAGTCGGTCTTGTAGTGCTTCTAGCCAGACCTTTTGACTCTCTCCAACCCTCCCAGACAGAGCTAGAGAGCCTATACTGCAGCCTTTGTTACGTTCGTCAGCAATTTGTTTATGACACGACTTTCAGTGCACTTTTGCTCACCTGCAACTACCACAACAGCTGCTATACAAGCTACGCTCAGCTGTCTTGCCAGAAGATAGATTGCGATGCCAAGCTCGATAAGATTTGCCCAGACTTCATGCATGTTACGAAGACTCTGACATATACGCTCTACGTCGGTGCTGATGAGCGTATATCCGTTGCCATTCTCAGTGTTAGTGGTGTCGAGCTTCATCATCTTTGCTGAAATCGCGCTTATGAGACCACCACGGATCATGGTAATGGTGCGATAGGTACGGTGCCAATAGCGCCCCTGGGTCACCTATGCATGACATGCTCAATACGCGTGAGCTCAAAACATGAAAATATCGATGACTTACTGCGATACCTGCATATACAAGTACGTATGCGACTATCATGGCTCGACTTTCGTGAGTGGAGGATTCAGTATGATCCTCTGACAAGAGTTTGAGTAGTGAGTCGATGAGAAATGGTTGGCTATACTTGAAAGCGACTAGAAGCAAGCGCGGGATGATAGCACGGCAAAGAGACTGTCTATATGCGATCATAGTGGATAAAAGCAGTCCATTCTTACCCATCATCGTACCTACGAAGAAGAGGCGGAGCTATGAGCGAAGTCTTGAATGAGGCGTAGGCGGGAGTGACTCACTGGTTCTTAGTTTGTCCCTCAACTGATCGTAGACAGTATGTGCCGCCAGTGCATTATCGATCTCGTAGATGTCTCCTGATTTCAAAGGACGTTTCGTCCCCGTCAAAAGTATATCATTCAACCACCAGAAGACACTGCGATTGACAAGGCCAATCATGGCTTCTGGGCTGAGGGTGACAAGGCCAGCTCGTAGTAATCCTTGTTTCCCCATAGCCTCCGCGCCAAACAAAAACAGTTTAAGCACTAAAGAGATGATGGCAAGAGTACAAGATCGACCGTAAGAAAGCTGCAGCCAAGAGGTACGAAGTCGAGGGATATCAAGTAGTAGGGAGAGACCGAGGTAAGACTCAAGAAGAGTAGAAGGCATTGCCGAGCGTGTATGACTGAAGTAGGACAGCACGCAAATGGTGACCCCATTGACCACCGACAGGGCCGCAGCTTTATAGTTGTCGTCAGTGGTCGCTGCGGCTTCAGCGATAAATCCACCAACATTGCCACCTGGATAGCAAGCCAAGCAATGGAAAGCGCGAGTTTGCATGGTAGCAAACGGCCCAGTCGTGATATTGGCACTTGTCGCAAAAGAGTAACAAAATGAAAGGGTGCTACCAATAGAAGCATTACCGACGGCGCTATCGCGAAGAACAAGTTCCGAAGAACTTGGTAAAATCGAAGTTGTTTCTGCATCCCGACACCGTAGGTCCGAACGCTCCATCTATATTTGCTGAGCATGGTATTGCCATTGTGACGAATCGCAGATTTGTGATGAGGGTCACGCTTGTGGTTGCGCAATGGAGAAACGGTTGAGAGTTTGTTGATTCAAAAACAAACGGGCTGTACAAAGAGTTTGGTGCTGAGCAGCTTCCCTGCGCATGTAAATATGCACGCAAGTCGATGGTTTAGCAAGGGTAGCAAGGTTGGTTCGTCATCTACCTACCTACGGCAGGAACAAATAGGTTTATCGCTCGATGATACGTCAGCGGCGGTGCAGCGCACAGACAAAATCTCAGGAGCTGGCGCCTGAAAGCTTGAGATGCTTATCTTTGCTTCAAGATAAGCTCAGGTGAATATGTGGTCTGACAATTATGCAGTCAAGCTGGAGACTGTGGCTGGATCATTGGTGGAATTATTGGCGAGCTATCGATTCCAGCGGCAACATTCCCACACGATCGGTATACGCGCCGCAAAATGGGGCCCGAGCGAAGTAGGTACTGTACGACCGCCTCGAAGTGCGCGGCAACCTGTAGCCAGCCAGCGATATACCTAGGTACTGTATGTTGTCACTCGTCTTCCAGTGGATGCGATGTCGACCTTCTGCGACTGTTGAGATTGTCGCGCCCATGCTCTTTTCTTTCGCGTGCCTATGCTCCAGGGAGCAGCGTGTCCGCCAATGACAACCAGTAGGAAGTTCGAGCCTATATGCCACTTCACGGCGAAGTTCATGAAGTGTGATACCAGAGGCGGGGTCTGATGACATACTATGCGACACGACATTTCCATCGCCGCATCTTCCAATGCGAAGTAACCACGAACGAATCGGAGGACAATAACAGCAACACTACCTGTCCGATGCGCGCATGTCATCTCAATGGCAAGAGTGCGTGTTGAAACCAGATATCATTGTCTATGAAGGCTTCAGCACGCCCAAAGAGGCTAAGAAGACGGCAAGGCAAAGGGCGAGGAGAGACAATGTTGAGATGGACAGCAAGCATACCGACGTTGGACTGAGTCAAACGGCCTGTCAAAGGCGATCTTTGGCTGCTGGACGAAAGCGTATGTACCCTGCTACTAATATTCTTTCATTACCTTTTACGTCTGTCTAAGAAGGTAAAGCGCATGAGATTGACAACGTATACAGCTTGCCCTCGCCTTTCACGTACGCGTATATGCAACCGAATGGAGATTAAGAGACAAGTGCTGGATTCGTGTGGTCTGGGTCAATACTTGCCTCAAATGGAATGGTACATTTCAAGTAGGCCTCCCATTACTAAGAAGAACGCATCATTCTACAATTCTAAACGCGGAAAAACCATAACACACCTTTTTGAGTGTAAGCTTCTGTGATTCCTAGGAATCCGTTTCCACAGTCGTCTTCTTTCAGACTTTCTTATTAGCCTCTTATTACTTATATTCTCGTGAGTTGACTGGCTTCTGCGGTGGCCATTTACCCTTTCGAGGTGAATTACTAAAAGTCCGCTGGTCAACGCCCGAAGCCTCGGCACGAGAAATATTTCGTGTTTGCGTGGTGCGCCGATTATTCAGCATTTCAATTTGTGCTGTGAGATTCGTGGTAATCTGTTTAAGGCCTTGAATGGTCTGGTCGCGGTCCTGGATGGTCTGTGTGAGAGTGGCTTTTTCCCCCTCGAGGGTCAGAATTTTTGGAGTCTGATCGTTGCCAGTGTCCTTAGCAATCTGTTTGGTGGTCCTATCGTCGCTGGATCTGATCCCTTTCTTCCCTTGTTTAGGGACTCCGCCCCTACTTGGAAGTATAGAAACTGCCTAAAAGTTGGGAATTTATTTAGAAGATTTATTTATTTTTTTTAGTATCAACTAGTAGAGTAAGAAGAGAAGATTATAATAATATAGTATTTATCTAAGTAGGAGGCGTAGTAGTTAAGATATTGTATTTAAAAGGTTAGTATTGCTATAGTACAGTACTAGTTAGTAGCAAATAACTATAGAAGAAATAATAATAATAATTTAAAGCTTATATAAGAGAGGAAAGCTAATTCTAGATATCTTTTATAACTTAAAGCTTATACTAAAAGAAACTCTCTTACCTACTAACTTATCTAGCGCGAAAACTAACTAGGTTAGTAATACTAGACATGTCTAGAAATCGCTCTAGATAATTGTAAGGTTACTATAGGCAGGATAGAAAGTCCGAAGGATTCTAGGATCTTAGACATTGGGCGGAGTATTTATCTGCTGCTACGGAAAGTAGACTGGGGATTATGTACTCGTCTGCAAGGGAGAACATTCTTGCATGCAGCTGGAAAAGAGATAAATCTGCATCTGTGGGTAGTGTGTCGTTATAGTCCATGCTGTAGAAGAATTGGACTATTTTCTCTAAGAGCAGATAGGGCACATTCTTGAGATGTATAACACCTGTGAATTTCTCCTGCGAAAGATGATTAGAACTGGCTGGCAGCGACGGAGTATCTTTACCTTAAAGCCTCTAGTGCATGCTTTGTGAAAGAAGCTAGACTGTGGACAGACAACAACTTGATGGACGTTGATACTGCCTGAGCTTTGTGCAAGTACGAGATTGGTGAACTCGTCTCTATCTCGCGACCTATGGGGAGTCAGCAAGGTTGCTCCTCGATTGAAATTGTAGGCCTGCGCTCGTACTCTGAGATACCCCTGAGTAATTGTTGGCTGAGCACTTGTGTCGCTTCCTTTATATTGTATGTGTAATCCTTGAAGCTTGAAAAATATCCCTGCTATAGGACAGACTAGAGAATCTGAATTACCTCTGGCAAGATAAGTCCGTAAGCTCGACTGGCAAAGGCTGTAGATTGCTCTTATTGAGATTTTTACTCAATGGAAAGCGTCGCCGCCAAATTGACGCGATACGTTATAAGGAAGCCGTTTTCACTATGCTCGGTTCTGTAAACGGAAGGAGTTGTTTGAAACGTTGCTCGTAACCCTATTGGCTCAGCTTTGACGATAGGAGGAGATGACCCTCCGGCTTTCCTACTACAGCAGGCTATGGAGAAGCCGTGGTTCGTACTGTAGTTCTTGTGGTCTGATGATGATATATTTCTTAGCCTTCACGAGTACCGTGACGGAGCGGGCAAAGACCAAGAGGGGCAATTGTCAAGGGTTTGAATTTGCCGGCCAAGAGCAGAACCCATAGTTGTGTGACGTTCAAATGGTAGATAGCGACAGGATGCTGGAATGTATCCATGGACATATCGTTCTGCTGACCATGGGAGGCGCAACGGCTTCAGCTACCGATTCTGAAGTTTAGAATTACTGTCTTCAATCAGTGGCAACAGATTCGCCTTGACATTGTGGATATTGACGCCGGCTAAGTGCACGCGTAAGACCAGCGCACTGTTGAAAGCCTTCCCAGACTCTTCCGTCTATCACTGGAGCTCGGAGAGGGCATAATACACCTCTTCTCAGATTTGCTCTGTATGGCATTTTGGTATGGCATTTTGACCTGACAAATACCGTGAGACGGTTTCAAAAAGAATGAGCGGCGGGCACATTTTGGCAAGCTTTCCATAGTGACCCTCTAGAGCTTCTCTTTCAAGCATCCTTCTCTTGAGGGTTAATTCTAAGCTTTAGATATCACGCGTATCATGTGCTAGATTGATTTCACCTTTGTACTGCGCACTCCAATTTGACCTCGCCGAGTATGGATTCACCACAAAATTAAGCTGAGATCAGGACGGGGCTTCACAAGTCGCCAGCGAGGCCAGTAGACAGTCTACAAAATCTGTCTCGTCCTTAATTTAGAAAGCTGCGCGTAACAAAAGAATCTCCTTAACATTTTTTAGTAGTTATAAAGAAGAAAGCCTTCTTCTTTACCTGTGAGCGCGAGGGTAACAGAGAAGAGGACAGCTATTAGCAGGTTAGCATTCTTAAATAGGTACAAGCGAATTAACTTAAAGAGCACAACAAAGGCCTAGAATAAAGTTGCTAATAAGATAGCTAACTTTTAAGAGACAGAGATTTTTTAACATCCTATAGCAACAGTATAAGAGTAGGATATTTTAATGCGCAAGATCTAATGTCTAATTAACTTCTATCTTGTTCCAGCGCTGTCTCTTTAAGGCCACCTATTTAAATACAAGGCGTATAGGCAAGTATACTCTAAGCACAAATACCACGTAGGAACTTAAAACTAGGTGTAATAAAATGTAGTAGTTAAGGTCTATTAAAAGAATTAAACGCATATTTAGAGCAATCCTATTATTATAGCAATAGATTCTAAGTATAAGTCTTAAAAAACATGTAGGCTTAGCACTAGCTATAGGTATAAGTTCTATCTACTAAGCTGCACATATGCTTTAGCACTTTCCTAGTAGCTACTAGATTTCTTTACTCCTTCTGTTTGTAGTAGTTTGTACAACCTATTACAATCTCTTTATACTAGCTAACTAGATGCTAACACCCTTTAAATGCTAACGTACTTAGCGTAGTAATTATACAGGCTCTCCTGTGTAGCGTAGTTACAGTATAGTTAATTACAAGTTACGTAATTAGCTTACTTCTTAGCAGTTAAGCTAGGTAGATTACACGTAATGGCTTACGCAGCTTATGTTAAGCTCGTTAAGCCTAGCTTATAATTAACTTAGTAAGCTAGGAGGATTCCCTATATATGTCCTTAGTATATAGTTAGTAGGAACAGGAGCTCTTATAGTTCGTGTTTAACCTAAGTTACTAACTAGATAATACACTTGTATTTAATTCTTACCTAGCTCTTAAGCTAGACTAAGCGTACTACTTATTGCTACCTGTGCAAGAAGTGTTTTACTTATATAAACCCTATACCCCTACGAGCACTTGTAACTGTATACGTTAACCTAAGAACTAACTAGAACTGTTTACCTAGGTTGCTAAGTTTACGACTTTAATATTTTAAACACCCTTAAGATGTCTACAACCTTAGGTACTTATGCTACCCTAATTAGTAGCTCTAATAAAGCTCTACTAGTGTATAAAGCTGCACCTAATAGCTACAATATTGCTATTGCTAAACCTAACCTCTACAAAGGCGATCGCAACAAGCTTAATAAATAGCTCCTTTAATAGGACTTGTTCTTTACCTTCTAAGGTTAGAACGTTCCTAAGATCTAGCGTGTTACGCTTATAGCTAGTTATATGCGTAACTAAGCACTTAAGTAGATTAAGCTATTTATTTAATAGTACACTGCTAGTAAAGCCCCTAACAAGGTTAACGTATAGATGCGTAACCCTAATTAATTTAAGGAAAAGATTAAGATAATCTTTAGAGTTATAAACAAACCCTTAGTAGCTAGGCACAAGATCTAGCACATTTACTAGCGTTAGTCTGCAGCTAATTACGCAGCTAACTTTTAGCAACTTGCAGCTAACACTAACTAGGATAATACTGCTCTTATAACTATGTTCTAACAAGGCCTTAAGCCTTAAGTTAAGGAAGAACTTATGTGCACTAGCGCATTTCTTAAGACCTTAGATAACCTTATTAAGGAAACTATTAAGATTAATAATTAACTTTACGAACTTAACTGCAAACTTAGCTGTAGAACCTAAACCCTGTTTAGGAGCCCTATTACGTAACTATAACGCAACCTATAGAGACAAAACAGACTATAATAAGGATAGCGTAGCAGATAATACTAGCCTAACTCCTTATGTTGTGTACACACTAGAACTAATAATAGATACTATAGCCCTAAGGCTATAGACCTCTCTAACATTAACAAAGGTCCTACTAAATAATAGAACAAGAAGTAAGGTAGTAACAGAAAGGACAAGTCTTTAGTAACTTGTTTAGGGTTAGGGTTAGGGTTAGGGTTAGGGTTAGGGTTAGGGTTAGGGTTAGGGTTAGGGTTAGGGTTAGGGTTAGGGTTAGGGTTAGGG
>SWKU01000045.1:0-144522 GCA_011058905.1 Curvularia kusanoi | reverse complement strand
TGTACGTGGTTGTGCAGCCTCATTTTTGGAGAGCTACTGAGGTATCGGAGCGGGCGTTGCGCGACTCCGGGCGTTGCGCGCACGGACACGGTACACGGGCGAGTCGCCCACACGGGCGAGTTGCCCACTTTTGCCAAGACCACACCAAATCTCCCTCTCTATACCAATGCCTCAACAACAGTGTAAAAATAACGCGTCAAACGAGACTCAGATACAGCTTGCGCTTTCAGCTCTTAAACAAGACCCTAATCTCTCAGTACGACGCGCTGCAGCTATGTACAACGCGCCGCGATTAACCCTGCGCGATAGACGCGCCGGACAACCTTCACGCGACGATTCTATAGCCAACTTACAGAATCTAACTAATGCAGAGGAGGAGGTAATTGTTAAGTACGTGCTTGAGCTTGTGGAATATGGGCACCCCCCTTGGCTCCTAGATGTGGCTAATATGGCTAATTGTCTGCGAGAAGAGCGTAGTTTAGGCCCTGTTAGCTTAAACTAGGCTAGTACGTTTGTTTTACGTACGCTAGAGCTTAAAGTGAAGTTTAATTGCAAGTACAACTACAAGAGAGCCCTCTGCGAGGATTCTAGAGTTATACAGGGCTAGTTCAGCCTTATAGCTAACATTAAAGCTAAGTACAGTATCCTAGACGCTAATACGTACAACTTTAATGAGACAGGCTTTACAATAGGCTAGATAAGCAGCAGAGTAGTTGTTACAGCTGCTAATTTACTAAGACAACCAAAGTTAATACAGCCTGGCAACAGGGAGTGGGTAACAGTCACTCAAGGCGTCAACGCGACTGGATGGGTAATTCCACCCTTTATCATCTTTAAATTGCGCTGCTACCCCCGCTCCTAGTTTAAGGAAGACGCCCTGCCCCTAGGTTGGAGCTTTTCTAACTCTGATAACGGCTGGACTAGTAATAAGCTTGGTTTTGGGTAGTTAAGGCACTTTAACAGGCATACAAAGACGCGCACTGTTAGTACCTACTGTATGCTTATTGTTGACGGCTATAAGAGCCACAATACTGTAGTATTCCACTAATACTGTAAAGATAACAAGATTATACCTGTATGTATGCCTCTACACTTATTGCACCTCTTGCAGCCGCTTGACGTGGGTTGTTTTGCCCCTTTAAAGCAGGCGTACGGGGACCAGGTTAACAAGCTAGTACGTACCTGGATAACCCACATTACGAAGCTAGAGTTCCTGCCATGCTTTATACACGCCTACAACAAAGCTATTACCCCTAGCAACATCTAAGGAGGGTTCTGAGGGGCTGAACTTGTTCCTTTTAACCTACAACGGGTCATATCAACCCTTAATGTGAAGCTGTGGACTCTATTACTACCACTCCCTACTAACAAAGAGCCCTAGCAGTCGCAAACCCTAAAGAACCTTATTAAATTTAGCTCTTAATTAACTCTGATTTGAGACAAGTATAAGAAGTAAATAGGTAGCTTACTAACCTCTGCTACTAGCGCGCTTGATTACCTTATAAAGGGGGCTACAGGTATAGTGCATAAGATAGCTTTGCTTAAATAAGAACGCGCTAAGCTTTAAGCAGCCCTAGAGGCTGCTACAGAGCGTAAATCTTGCAAAAGGAAGCAAGTTTAGGTAGGAGGGACGCTTACAGTTAAAGAAGGCTAGCGTTTGATTGCTCTACAGGAGTTTGGCGCGCGTAGTGATGGTAGGAAGCCAAAGAAGAGGGTACGCGCTGAAGGGGGTGAGCCATCACAACGACGCTGTGGAACGTGCGGAGAGAGCGGGCACAACGCGCGAACATGTAAGAATAAAGTAGAAGAGGTCTCTAAGTAATATTACAGCTTGTTACAGGCTAGAAAGGCGCAGAGTGCGGCGTTCTGGGGCATAATGTGGTATGATGGGGGAGGGTCTTGGCAAAAGTGGGCGACTCGCCCGCGTGGGCGACTCGCCCGTGTAGTGCGTTAGTCTTCTTATGAAAAACAACGCAGCAAAAAGCAAATAACATACTACAACAAGTTTTCGCTAGTGGTCACCCACACAAGTAATTAACCGGCGATACGTTGCTTATATAGTGCTGATCAAACGGGAGGCCTTATTTTCTCCCGCGTGGTCGTCACGTGAATCCTGCTACATCTACTGTAGGTATACAAACATGATGGCGGCACAAATCCATAACAACCACACCCTCGGATAAGCGCTAATGTACAACAGAACTAGGGATGTATGCGCGAAGGATGGAATGTAAGCACTAGTATGCAGGTAGTGGATGCAGACGCCTGAGTAGTAGACCCATTGTTAGCAGGCGTCAGCCACAGTATTGAACCGTTTCAAAAGACCAGCATCATGGGATCTCTAAAACGCCTTACGTCCCCAGGTAAGGCAACATTCAGGGCAAACCATTATGGGCCTAGCTAATGACATATGTTTCTCTGGTCATTCGGCCTTCTCTGGCATAATCATCCTTGTAATCTCCATGCCACACAAGCCGAAAGATGTGACATGTACTGTGCATGAAGTCTTGCAGCCAATCACAACCATGGGTGGGTCCTGCAGGAAACATGTCCAAGAGACGAGCGGCGAGGCTGAGCCACGGAAGGCTGACTTAACCAGCCACCAAAGCCTTTAAAGTTATTTCCCCCCAGTATCACAAACACATGAGACGTATATCTAGCCGAGTGTTCAACCTGTCGCTCCAGAAAATAAAGATAGACTGTTCCTGTCATTGCCCCCAGTGATATTGGAACCTACCTCTGGATACTACTAAAACGACTCATTCAACTCATCAGTCGCATTTTATTGGACCTCACATATTGAACGGAAAGAATTTGTCAGCCGGTCTAGCAATATGGTCTCTGCAAAACTTGGTGGCAAGCCAAGTTCCTCGACCACAGCATGGCGGCGCAAACACGGATTTCCGACTATGGCACAAAAAGCGGAAGACCAACGATATCTTACAAGATTAGAAGAGCAAGGTCTACTGGCCAACATCAGAACTGAGCTTCAAGCGAGAGGCAGTGTACGTGGAGAGGAAGTACGCAAACTAGCAGGAGAGATCAAACGCCGCCGTCCACCAAACATCCACGATAATCCAGTCACTCAATCACTTGTTGACCCTGGCAAAAATTGGGCTGCTAGATTTTTGAAGGAGAACTGTCACGAACTTAAAATCAGAAACGTGCGGGGTGGAGCTTGGCTGACCATCATTGGAGACTTCGCTGCTACCCCGTCAGATGTCGAGCAGCTTTGCTCGAAATGTGCTTCGATCAGATTGCAAATAGAGGCGGAATTGGTACGGCCTTCCAATGGGTCTCGCAAAATCCATACTTTCCAGCAATCTTCAGACGACAATAGGAGGACTCAGTGTAAACTATGCAGTTTTGTGGAAGACTGTGCATGGAATTGGGACTGGCCGGCTGCCGACAAATTCGTGTTGTGGATGCACAATACAGACCATGTTTTTGGCCCGAATATTGCCAGAAGCAAAGTTTTGCTCAGCATCTCCATCGACAAGGGCTCTTCTAAGAAACAGCACCGGGGTTGGATCGTTCCAACATTGCTTAGCAGTAGTGCTAGCCTGGAGACTGGAGGAGCATGGGGACAACTAGGAAGGGCACCTCATATCGGGAGAATAGGAGAATGGCTCAAGTATTGCGACCAAAATCATACTAGTGGTTGTAGGATGCCCAGCCCCGACATCATCCCGTTTTTTCGGCTCATCGATTGCTCGACCCGTTCGATCGTCGAAGCGCCTGAGCAGGCCGAATACACTGCGCTTAGCTATTGCTGGGGGCCTCCTACTGATACTCAACAGAATGAGTTAACAGAACTGCCCTCAATTGCTCCATTGGTGATCGAAGACGCGATGAAAGTCACCCTTGGACTAGGGATTTCTTACTTATGGGTAGATCGATATTGCAATTCACAGACGGATCCCGAGATTCTGCCTATACAACTGCAGAATATGCATAAGGTCTACAGATCTGCATATGTTACTATCATTGCTGGCTGCGGAATAGATCCGAGTTTCGGCCTTCCAGGTGTATCGACTCGAGCTCGCAAGCCGCAGATCTCCGTGCAAACGCATGGATACTCATTGCATTGCATCCCAGATATAGAACGGGAGATTCACAACAGTAAATGGTCAACACGTGGGTGGACCTACCAGGAGACTCTTTTATCAAAGCGACGTTTGGTCTTCACAGAGACCCAATCTTATTTCCAGTGTTGGAACATGCACTGCTGCGAATCTACCCCATTGGACCTAAGAAAAGCTCATACAAACGATTTCGAGAGGTTCAGGGAGACTATAAGCACCTTTCGCGTATTCCCACAAAAGGGTATTGGAAAAACAAGCAATGAGGTGGAGCAACGGATCCAAGAATACCTTGGTAGAGATTTGGCGAGGGACACGGATGCATTGAACGCATTTCTCGGGATATTCCAAGCATTTCAGGAGCTCGAAGATCCCATTTACAATTTCTGGGGATTGCCGTTCGGTGATCAACGCTCGATAAAACGCACCGAACGCAGCGCAAATGAGCCAAACGAGTACGATGAACTATACCGCTCATTACTCTCCTCATTAGCGTGGTCTGCGGACTCTTGCGATGGCCCTAACACGCATCTGCTGACAAAGAGATCCATGTTTCCATCATGGACCTGGGCGGCCTGGAAGTGTCTTCCTTCATTCTTCCGGAAATCTGTTACGGAGACGCTCTACTCGCCGTGTATAAGCTTCAAGACACATCGAGGACAGTCTGTACAGGGCGAGAGATTTATCAGGGCTCTAGGATTCAGTGTTAGTAGCTTTGTGTTCGAGCCGTGCATCTACTTTGATGCATGGGTTACTGATGTACGTTTGGTGCAGGACGCCTCCAACGGCAACGCCACTTCAGGCTTCCAAGTCATCTGGCCCGTCCCAACCCACAGAGTGGCTATCGTTTCCGACATCAGCACAGCGTCGTCTCTGCGAAATCAGGCTTTGACAGGCACATTTCCGGTTATTCTTCTAGGTAGCGAGTCTCTCCAGGAGAAAAACATTTCCGTCCCACCAGATAGTCTCAAGGACGTGCATGCAATGATCATCCAAGCTGGTCCGGGCCATACCCATACACGATTGGGACTTGTATCCTGGAGCCGCTTAGGAGTGCCTTCAGCTCACGATGGAGGCACTGTGTTGAGAATGAAAGAGCTGGTTGAGGCTCGAAGGATTGTACCCCAATGTCGATGTGGCTGCAATCCCTCCATGATTACTTCCTCCAGTCGCTTCTTGGAAGATCCAGATCATGTGATAGAGTTCAAGAGAAGGAAGATACGACTTGCCTAGAAGAGTCAAATGTCAGAACATAGCTTTTTGAGGAGATGCATTGGAAGAAGCAAAGCATGACTGATGAGTGATTGGCATACCATCAACACAGACAGAATGAGTACGTTCAAGATTCCGATGCACGGATAGAGAATCCAAGTGTCGTTTCTATTTGAAAGGTTCCACTTTATTGCAGTGTCCGTCATCCGAATCGGGGATCCAAGAACCTGGATTCTGTCGATCCCAAAGAGTGCCACAATAGTGAATTTTCTCGAAGGAGAGAATTTGTCTTTGACGCTGTATGAACGTATGTATCAAAATGAGCATAGCATCCACATCAGATCGTGCCATTTGAAAACCCGTGAAATCTACCAACATTTGGAGAACCGAAGTCATCAATATCTACAAGAGGCCTGCTTCATGGCACGAAACAGCCTTTAATCATCAAGCTGATCATAGTTCACTGATGTTGAGCCTCCGGCTGTAACTGAAAAAAATCGACTATGTAATTTCGCTAGCTAGCCGTTGCCATTCACTTGCTGCAATGCTTCTTGCAGCAATATGCTGATAAGCCATGGCTTGTTGCGTGGAGTCCTAATGCAAGTGCGTGTGGTCAGCAAGAACAAGCCTCCCACCGCGGATATACGAAGCTTGGATGTCTCGAAGCGCCTGCCATCCTGGGCTCTAGCGCGCGACGGCAAATTTTGCCGTGGTCCTCTCAGGTGCGGCTGAGCCGTCTTCGTGATACGCTACTGGAACGACAAAGTAGTTATCGTGAAGAATGAAGCAAACTTACTGGAGCGAATTTGCACGGAGGATTTTGTCTGATACATGTCATTGACCTCGTGCGGTGTATTGCATCTGGGAAATATTGCATTTACGAAGTAATTCGTGCTGAGAAGTGACGGGCAGAGTTATCCTCTGACGATATTTGACTACAAGGGCCTAAGCAAGGAGAAAGTGCGCTGGGCGAACGCCGTGTCGGTCGCGGCTTGTGTGATTGCCTGTTGCGACCCCGCGTTACAAGTAGCTTGATGCGTTGTAAAAGAGGGTGCCGGGGAGGCTTAACAAGTCCTGCGACTCAGGGTGTACAGTGCTGGTGACAGTGCGCTACGATAGTGTTCGCAGAGGAGGCAACTGATTATTACTTGATTATTTCCAAGCTGTTTACAGCTTTCTGGCGGGCGTCGCATTCGGCTATCAATGGGTGCGTCATTAGCGCACTGTAGCAAAAAGAGCCGAGTGTACAAAAATCCAATCCCGTGCCCTTAGAAGAACTTTCCGTCGACATCGTTCTGTTCCGTACCAATCTGGAATCGATACACGTAGCTGTCCGTCTCCACGTCCTCACCTCGGTAGATTCCAATCTTCGGGTCGCTCCTACCAGGAAACATGTTGCCCGTCAACGTCTTCTCCTCATTCGTGCTGAACGTGACCTGCTCCCCATTCCAGTACAACTTGACATGGCCGCCACTGCTCTTCGCCAAGATCTCCAGTCCGACGTTATAGACTGTGTTGGGTTTCACATCCGCTGTCCACTGAGGTACGCGTTTGCTGTTCCCGTCTGCCTGATATCCAAGCTGGATTTGCTTGTTCTTTATTTCCAGCGAGAGCGGGATGTTTGCACCGCCGTTGGTATTGACCTCGTATTCCTTCCATTGCCAGACCATAAGACTCTGGAGGACAGCACCCAGAGCAAAGCTATACGTGATATAGTAGGTTTCGCCAGCCTTCGTCTTCTTATTCAAGGCATGTATCTCGGCACTGTTGAGAGCAGTGGTGTCAGTATTGACGCACAGGTGAGTTATCGAGTACCACGCACCGAATGTAATCCTTCTTCCTGTGGAAATGCGCGGCTTTTGACCCACGCCAGTCTGTACCAGCCTTGATATAAAGATCGGCTGTGTTCGCCTTGATTGTTTCACCTCTGGCCTGTTCCAAGTTCATCAACCCTATGAGGGAGACATCGTCGCCACGCTCGGCGCTGTAGTCGACAAGGAGCTTGCAAACTGCGCTGTCAGCGAGCCAGAGAAGAGTGAAGAGGATCGGTAAGCGCATTGTCGATCTGTATGTTGGGAAAACGTCGCACGCCACAAGGAATCAGGTCTTGCTTATCCCTCTACTTCGCAAGGACCCGCTGGAGGGACAACGCACACCTTATAACTTTGGCACCTCAACTTCAGCCTCGCAAGGCAGACTGTCAACTGCGTAAAAGGCGCAAACTATGCTGCGCAATGGGCCCGCAGGATTCGTGGCGTCCACACCCAATGCATTAGGCCGCATTCTAGCCCCCACCCACCAACCCAATGTGCCAATTACTTAGACTAGAGGACAAACGTGACACTTCCCCTTAATATACCAGCTTGTCGAGGAGCCTCGTATGTCACATCTTCATTTCGCTGGCTGACCTCGCATCTTATATAGCTACATAGATGCTTCTTATATCTCGAAGCGCCAACATCCTTGTTCCTTTTTTGTTTCGCCAACGGAATAAGAATGTCACGTCACCCTGGGAATGAAATTTTTATCGATTATCTTGTGCTTTGCACTTCACTCCTTGATCACCTCAGCGACCAGCGCAAATTCATCACATGCCTCGTCATCAGAATCCTGCAAACTCCGAGGCAAATGGCGCAGTAGACTTACGCCGTCCTGGTTCGACCCCACGCAAGATTGCTTGGGCTTGAGCAAGATTCTTGAGACTGTCAACCGCAACCACCACTTCAATTTCTGCGCAGCAGACCCGGATGTGGTTCTGGCATACATCAATTCGAGTTTGTCAAGTGTGCAAGACGGCATCCGTCCTAAGCCTTGCGAAGTGCGCCAGTGGTACTATGGCACTTATGGCGGCAAAATGAAGAAACCTTTCTGCCAGAACGCGACTGAAATCAATCTTCAAGTCTATAAATCAAAGAAACCTGATGCGGCTCGTACCGAGCCATATCTGACTGTCTTTCATGGACCTCGGAGTTCGTGTGCTCGAAAGTTCACGTCGGATCTCAAATCCATAGGCGATCCTGATCTTGCAGGTATTGGCGTAAGTTTGAACCTCTCAAGAAATGAATGCTATCGCTGACACAACGCTCTCAGGTCTTGTTTTCGCAAGTCACGGGGATGGCATTGTTATGTTTCTTCAACTTAGCTGCTCATGCCGCCATCCGTTTTCCGATTATGTTCAACTTCTTGAAATCGGTCCTGAAATGGACGCGGCAATTCTACGCCATCGCAACTCTCCTGAGCTTCTCGACTGCCACGGCCGCCCTAGCAACGTTTCTGCAGCGGCATTCTAAAACCAAAGCCCTCCACAAGGACTTCGGATACTCTGACTTCTACGTCAACTTGATGCTTGTGCTGGCACCTGCGCTATCTGTCACATCAGTCGTCGTGCTGGTTTTAATGCCACCAAACGTCACAAACAAAGGAACTGGCGAAGATCTGAAGCTATGGGATAAAGAGAAGGACAAGAACACGAAGCTTCGTCGGGCTCAGATTTGTGGAACAGTAATTTACTTATGTTGTACTACAGTCATGTGGACAATATGGGGAGTCGGAGTATACGGCCAACAGAATCCTACGCGGATCGTGTTTGGGGGAGCCATGAATGTGCGTGTCAGCAGCTTCATCTCTAAGCATGGCAGCACTTATATTTCACTGGTCTGCATTTTGATGACGGTATTACCGGTCATCGGAATGGCAGTTCTGGGAATTCTATGGGTCTGGTATAGGACTGACGATCAACGGAAAGACCAGTCTCTGTCCATCTTGAGAGATACATGTCGCAATGTCTTCCTTTTATTCGGCATCGTACAACTCACCATGGCCGCTTACATTCGATCGCAGAGCATCCAGCAAGCCCAGGCAGCGACATCGGAAATGCAGTGGGGCTTTGGTCAGATCCTTGTTGTATTCACGTGGCTACCTCTACTATTGTCTATCAGCTTCGATGTTGTTTCTACTTATCCTTGTCGAACATCCCGTCAAGCTACGAGTATAGATTACATTAGCTTGAATGGGATTCAAAATCCGTAGCGTTGATCAAATTGGCTTAATTGCTTCAATCTGCTGCGAAAACTCACTGCAGCGAGCTAATTGCAACGGCTACCCAGCCAAATGACACGACTTCTATTTTCAGTCACGACCGAAGGCTCAAGATCAGTGAATTACGGCACTAGAGTCAGGCAATGAGGAGGTCTCATTTGGGCCACAGGGTCAGAACGCAGGGGCCAAGTTCAGCGATAGTCTGGGCAGAGCGAATTGGCAATCAGCCTATGGAGCTTGGGCGAGTGGATCGAGACATGGTTCTGGAACTGGCTCTATAAACGGAAACCTTGGTCGGTTTAGCATCCTACGTGAATTAGCTACCAAATCATCGTGGGAGGCGAGGCTAGAATCTGGTTCGTGGAGACCAGTGTCTGTTTGTGGCAACTGACAAAGACCCGACCGAATCCAGCTTTATCAAAGGTGACACAGCGGACGAGTGTCCTTGTTATTCAACGTCCCCTGGTCGTGTGTAACAGGAGTAGAATTTAGATCTGTTATAATACAAGCAGCCCTTCTGTATATGTGTACTGACATCCGTTAGATTGCAGTAGAACTCCACCAAGAAGGCAACCCATTCTCATACACCCTACACTCCCGCCCCAAACTTCCCACTCCCACAGCACGCAGGCTGCCCCTCCGGCTTTCCCTGCGCCGCCGCCGTCTCCTTCTCGCCAAACGCGAGCTTACTAATCTTGTCCACCAGGCTACTCCCCTGCTTGACGCCACTGGGCACGCTGCAGTAGCTGGGCGGAATATCCAAGCACGGGTTGCGCGTGAAGAAGTTGCGCGGCCGCAGCAGCAGCGTCATGGGCTCCGCAGGCATTACGGGGAAGTCCTCCGGACTGGGGAAGTGCGTGATGCCGAAGGTGTGCCACAGCACGACGTCTGTGTTTTCGAGGTTGGCGGTTGGGTTGGCGGCGATCCATGCGGGAATGCCTTGGGAGGGCTCGCCTGAGGTTTGGGGGACGTGGCGGCCTGCGGGGTGGAGTTGGGCATCGTCGTCTGTCGCATATTGTTAGTAAGGTACGGATGTAGATACCAGCATTCGGGTTCAAACAGCTCGGATCTAAAAATGGGAGACTTACACTTCGTAACATGCACCGCGTGCCGTGCGAAGCCTGCTCGCTTCCACACCAAACCTCCCGGCTTGGGCAGCAGTTCAGGGACTTCTCTGCTGACCAGCTTGTAGCTGGCGGGCTTTTTGCTGTACGGGTTGATCTTGCTCTCGTTGCACATGTCCCAGGTACGGCTGGTGGCGCCATTGTAATCGGTGGCGGCAATCTCAGGCGTGCTGAGCTTCGTCTTCTTCGCGTAGAACGCGTTTCCATACTTGTTCTCTGCGCTGCCTACTTCGCCGTCGCCGCGTGCAGCATCAACCATGAAGACGGTGTTGTTGGGTCCGTCGATGTTGGGGTCGATGCGCAGGCAGAACAGGTGCTGGTGGTTGTGTGCGTTGACGCCTGGGTACACCTCTGTGCCCCAGCCTTTGAGGTCCTCGCCAGGAAGCATGGCGTATGTGTTGAGGATACCTGTAAGCTTGATTTCGAGCTGAATGGTACCGTCGAGGTGGAAGATCCAGTACACGCAGTACTCGTAGTTGGCGGCGGTGAAGATGTGCGAGATGATGAGTTTGCGTGCGCGAGTGACAGTCACGCTGTCGTCGCGGAAGTCAGTGTGCTTGAAGAGAATGCCTGCATCTTCTTCGTGGATGCAAATGGCGTTTTTTATAGTGGTGGCTTGCCCGGCACGGTTGACGAACGCCGCGTCCATGTAGTGGATGGCGCCCTTGCAGTCGCAACCCAGGCTCAGTGAATTGGTCATGTAGCCACCTCCGTACTCTCCAAGGTCGAAGGCGTGCTTGCGCTGGTGAGGGTGATCCGGGTTTCCGTATGGTACCACCATCTCCGCAAGTGATAGGCGCCAGAACGTGTCTCGCACATTGCCCTTGTCATTGAAAGTGATGTTACTTAGAACCATGCCCTCTCGGTAGTTGAATCCAACATGTAACTTCCAATTGGCCCAGCTGATATACCTGCCGTCCATCTTGAAGCTAACGCCCTCAGGCTGGGTAATGTGGATTGGCTTCAACCCTTCCATAAACCCGCCCTCCTTCTCGATAGCTGCAGCATGGTAATTGTTTGGCGGTGCCTTGTTGAGTGGCCTGCGTACTGGGGGAATGTCGATATGGATAATCTCTTGGGTATCTGAATTGTAGATGGGACAGAAGTCGAGAGGGAAGCTGTACTGGCTGTCGTCCACATGCGGGCGGTAATACATCAACGCCTGCTGAAGCCGCACATTTGTCCCAAATCTTTCGTCATATCCAATCGTCCAAGGATCACAGTAGACTTTGTACATATCCTCAGGTGGAATGCCAAGGATACCACACTGCTCGATAACCTTGGGGTCTTTCCGTACAATGGATTCAACAATCTGAAGGTCCTCCATGGTAATCAGTGGTTGAACGCCCTCTGTCAATTCCCAGCTCAGCAGCTTGTTCTCTGTTAAGCTGACGTGTGCGTCAAATACTTTGCTGCCGCGTCCAATGCACACCACGTCCGCGACACGGTGTGGCCGGGGAGCGACATCTGGGGCTTGGATCCACGCCATCATCTCCACCTTGCGCGGTTCCCACAGTGTAACGGCATTGAAGAAGACATCGGGGTGTTCTTTCCGGACAAGAGCAACAGCAGCCTCGATCTCAAGCTCAGAGAGCGGATCAAAAGGGTGTGGCGGCGCGACCTGGCCTGTGATATGCGAAGCCGCTTGCTTAAGGCGATCAAGAGCCATTGTGGTTGAGAATGTGGATGAGATGCTTTCGAGAGGGGAAGCAAAGCTCGTTGATGCCGGTTAAGAGAAGGGTCCAGCGGGGTTATGTATGTCTGTTGTGTCCTCGACTATCCATCTCGGCTGTATTGCACCTTCGTGACGATTGGTAGATTTGCGGAGCAAGCCCCAATCGCCAAAGTCTACCATGCTTTCAATTCACACCAATAGGCAGTATTCGCTCTGTCAATTGCTGCACGTTATCTGCTGCGATGAAAGGGCAGATGTGTGTGCATGACGATGCCCATTGGCCAGGATAACCGCTCCTATCGCGGTTAGCTCAACGCCTAGCGCTTCCCCACTTGTCGATATAGCGGAGATGTTGCTTGCAGTACCGATTATATGGCGAGAACGTGGTGCTTGACATTCCGGAAAGTAACGGGTTGCCCGAAGTGTCCAACACACGAACGACATCGATGTCATTTACCGGAGTAAAGCCACCCGAGCTGAGGAAGGCTCAAGCCTGAAGTTCAAACAACAGGTAGAGATAGCAGGAATGGCCGTCGATGGCGAGTCGTGGATCATGATGGGCCATGTGCACGTCTGAGCTCCAGCATGCATATCAACTTTCTAAAAGCACCGCCAACGGAATAAATTACGAGTTCTTCCGGAGGCACTCTCAGATGCATATCTGGGAGCGTTGTGCACGGGAACAACATCAGCAGCTTAACCAAATCTGCTTGCACTTCGATTGTGGTAAATCAAATTCAAGTCCTGACTTTCAAGAGCCTCTTCAAGACTGGGTATCGTGGCTGTTTCGTTCACAATCTCCCTTCCCTCACACACCTATACTACCTCCTCGGCTTTCCCTTTCCCTTCCCTCCCTTCCCTTTGCCGCCCTGACTCCCCGGTCCACCAGTAATACTCCTCACATCCTTCTTACTCAAATTCAGTGTTCCGCCCCTAAACTTGCCAATACTTGGGCCGCCCACACTCCTCTCCCTCTTGCGCTCGTCCTTCTTGGGCTCCCTCTTCTCTTTCTCCAAAATAATACCGCCCTCTCGTGCTTCATGGCGCCGCTTCGCCTCGGTGGCGCGAGCCTTCTCGGCCATGTGCTTGCGCTGCGCCATGGGCATCTTCTTCTGGGTGAAGACAGAGCCGCGCGCGCCGAGGGACTGCAGATGGAGGTCAGTGGACCTGTGGCGTGCGGCGCCAGATGTGGTGAGGGTGGGTGTAGAGGCGCCTGAGGACGAGGCAGAGAGGATGTGGGAGTCGCGCAGCAATTTTTGCAGCGCCAAGTCGTTCTTGAGATTGGCGACCTCGCCACTGTCGTCGGCGTCTGTGGGCTTCTTCTTTGTGATGGACTGTGAAGAAGTGGATTTGGCGGATGTGGGCGGTTTCGAGGACATGAAAGCGCGCTTGAGGGCTTTGGAGGTGACTTCGTCGGAGGCGTCGTGTGTGGTGTCTTTGTATTCGATCACCTCGACTTTGGGGGTGTCGTCGTCGCTGAGACCGGACCAGTCGTCCTCTTCCTCATCCTCGTCTTCTTCATCCTGATCTTCTTCCACTGCCGGTGTCTCTTTGGCCTTCGAATTCACAGGTTCCACCTCCAGCGGCTTGAACTTCTTCTCAAACGCGCGCCGAAACAGCTCTTGCATATCCTCATTATCCGAACTCTCTTCTGGCGAGGGCGAGCGCGACGGCCTCTCGAGCTGCTCGCGTGTGACGCGCTTCCGTTTCCCAAGCTGTGGAGCCATTGTGCTGTGTCGAGTGTGGGCTGTCGCAGAGGCATCATCCCGCGGCTCCAAAAGTTCAAGTTCCACCAAAAAAATCGGCGCTAGCCAAAGCACTTCGGACCCCCGAGATCGCCGCACCGCACCCCTCCCCCGCGCCGTCACCGATTGCTGTCGACAATTGCCAATTGAGACGAAACAACCACGATGACGAAATTCCGACCATGCATCGACCTGCATGCCGGCAGTGTCAAGCAGATTGTAGGCGGCACACTCTCAACCTCCACACCTTCAGACCTGAAAACGAACTGGACGTCTGAACACCCTTCCGCCTACTATGCGTCGCTGTACAAGGAGAACGCGTTGGCGGGTGCACACGTAATCATGCTGGGTCCAGGGAATGACGCTGCGGCTCAAGAGGCGCTTGAGGCGTGGAAAGGTGGCATGCAAGTCGGTGGTGGAATCAACGAGAAGAATGCGCAAGAGTGGATCGAGAGGGGAGCAGAGAGAGTGAGTGTAGACAACAGGAGTAGCTGGCTTGAACCAAAGACAGAGACTAATCAGGCGCAGTAGGTCATTATAACTTCGTACCTCTTCCCAGACAGCGTCTTCAGCATGGATCGCCTGCGCGCTGTGCTCGCTGCGCTGGGTGACGATAAAGAGAAACTCGTAATCGACCTGTCATGTCGCCGCAAGGATGATAGGTGGTTCGTTGCGACCAACAAGTGGCAGACCATCACCGACTTTGAGCTGAACCAGGGTGCGTCCTACGCTGTAGGCATCATGAGCAGGAGAAGGCTGATTCGTATTTACAGAGAGCATTCGCCTCCTCGAGCCCTACTGCTCCGAGTTCCTGATCCACGCTGCCGACGTCGAAGGTCTGCAGCGCGGCATCGATCACGAGCTGGTCGCTAAGTTGGGCGAGTGGTGCAGCATCCCCGTCACCTATGCTGGCGGCGGGCGATCGATTGAAGATCTGGAGCTTGTGAAGAGCTTGAGTGGCGGCAAGGTCGATTTGACCATTGGAAGTGCACTGGATATATTTGGTGGATCGGGTGTCAAGTTTGACGAGTGTGTGGCGTGGAACCAGAAGCAGACATAAGCCATTAAACTACGTCGGGGCCGGAAGGGAAGGAAGCAGCCATGTGCAAACTGAAGTCACGAGCGCCAGAGAAGAGGAAATATAGAGTTTCGCCCATCCCTGAGTAAGACATACACGTAACGAAATGAAGCGATAATACTTGTGCATTGCAGGGGGTTCTGTCTGTTGATCTGTCAAATCTACAAGCTATGCAAGCCTCCAACTCCATTCCCGCCTAGTCCGCGACCCGAACCGTTCATGAAACCACAAAATTGCAGACGCCTCTTCCATAGAGCTATGCTTCTTTCAATAGAGCCACGCCAAGGTGGTGCGAGTGTCATGAGTCTCTAACTCGGGAGGGGGGCCGCCGATTTCTTCCAATTATACAAAGAGGGCAAAAAGACATATCGAGAAGGTAATGTGCTCAGCCTCGGTCCACACTCATATGATCTCTGTCTTGTGAATGCGTTTTCCGTGTCCTTCATCTGCGCGTTCTGTTAGCAGGAGCTCCACCTCATGCACACAAGCATCACTCACTTCGCTTAGACTGCTCGTGGAGTACCGACAGCACTTGTGACACCCGTACTCAGCCCGCCTGTCCCACTTGCAGCGTCGTCAAAGTCTTGCCACTCGGGATACTCCTGTGTAAGCTCCTTAAGCTTGTCTACAGCTGTCTGCTCGATCAGATTGGCGTCTTGATAAAGAAGACTGCTATCCTCGTTGTAAAGACGGCAGTTGCTACACAGTAAGCCAATATCCTGACGGAAAGCCTTGAGCGACTGGTATTCCTTCTTGTTGATCTTCTTGCCAATCTGCTTCATACAGATCGGGTTCTTGATCAGCTGGTAGTAGTCAGGGTAATCCCACTTGTCCGGCAGATCGACGAAGGGGTCGATGATGCCACGGTTAGGAATACCCTCTTCGGTAGACTCTTCCTCGAGATCGTTGAGTGCGTCATGAACAGTGTCGACAATCTTTTGTAGAGAGGCACGCTTCGCTGGAGGCAATGTGTCCTTGGCCGGTGCTGGGCGACCACGCTTGCGGGGCACGGCATCACCGTCAAGAGACGCTTCGTCCGCTTTGCGCTTCTCAGGTTGCTTTGGCTTCCTGCCACGCTTCTTCGGAACCGGCTCCTCTGAGCTCTCACGTGACAGCGCAGGCGATTCATCCCTTACGCCAGATTTGCGACCGCCGCGCTTGGCTATCCTGGCTTCTTTGCGGGCGATTGCAGCTTCGATCGTGTCCTCGTCGTTGTCGACAGCCTCCAGCCACTGCTCCTCAGTAAGACCATCGTCGTACTTGACGCGCGTGCGCTCGCGAGCACCACGACCAACAGGTGTGTCCGCCACTTCCTCTACCACAGGCCCCTCCTCATTGACGTAGATGTCTGGAAGCTCGCTTTCGCCGATCAAACGCGGCAGCGGCTTGCCTGGACCGTACGGGTCTTCTGCGATACGCTTCCTGTCCATCTCTTGGAACAACTTGAACTCGTCTTCGTTTCGCATCATGATCAGATTGAGATCATCATCGTCCATCTCTTCCTGCTCGAGACTCTCAGCGGCTTCAGCCGTCTCTAACATGACTCGCAACATGGCGTCACGCTCCTCATTAGTCGATTTGTTATCGAATTTACCAGCTTGAATGACCTTGCCGTCCATGTCAAGCTTGTAGTTGGCTCGCTCGAGAATCTTCTCTTCGACGGAGTTGGATGTGATGAGACGAAGAATGCGAACTTCGTTCTTCTGACCAATACGATGGGCACGATCCTGAGCCTGCAAATCCTGGTGAGGATTCCAATCGGAATCATAGATGATGACTGTATCGGCGGTCTGCAGGTTGAGACCAAGACCACCAGCACGAGTAGACAGCAAGAAACAGAAGTACGGCGAGTCAGGAGCGTTGAAGGCCTTGAGCAAATCCGAGCGGTCATCGGCCTTGGTTGCGCCGTCCAGACGCATGTACTGCATGCCTCGTAGCCGCAGGTAATCCTCCATGATGTTCATGATTTGTGTCATCTGGAAGAACATGAGAACACGATGGCCTGTAGCCTGGAACTTGGGCAAGATTCGATCCAGAAGTTCGAATTTACCAGCAGAACGCCACAGCAGGTCGTTTGTACCTCGCGTGGGGTTCATCTGGTCCTCAACTTCTTCGAAGACGAAGGGGTGGTTACAAAGTTTGCGCAGCTGCATAAGCATATTACTCAGTCCGCGCATACCGGTCTTGCCACCTTTGCCGTCGCTGACCATGAGCTTGTTGTGCGTCATAAGTTGCTTGTAGAGCTTGGCTTGTAGGGAGGAGAAGTTGCACTTGATAACGCGCTCGGTCTTGTCGGGCAAGTCCTTCTCGACATCCTTCTTGAGACGACGCAAAAGGAAGGGACGCAGAACCTTGTGAAGACGACGAATAACGAGCAGCTGCTCTTCTTCTGTCAACTCCATCTTGTCTTGGCCACCAGTGTTGGCGAACGGAGTGTTGAACCACTCGTCGAAAGATGTTGCTGACTTGAAGATGGTCGGAAGAACGAAGTTAAGCATGGCCCACAGTTCAGTAAGGTTGTTCTGAAGCGGTGTACCAGTGAGGATGAGACGGAAACGAGTGGTGTAGTACTGTGTAATCGTGCTGCTCAGCTTCGAGTTGGCGTTCTTCATACGGTGGCCCTCGTCTACGATCATGTGGACCCACTTGATCTTACTCAAGATTGGACGGTCCTTGATGATGAATTCGTAGGTAGTGAGCAGCACCTGAAACTGGCCCCAGCGAATTTGCTGCTGGAACTGCTTACGCTGGTTCGGCGGTCCCTTGTATACAATCTTCGAGACACTGGGCGCCCATTTCTCGAATTCACTAGTCCAATTCGTAAGTGTACTTAGTGGAACGATAACCAAGAACGGCCCAGGCTGGTGCTTCTTCTCGATGAGGTACGTGATCAAACTGATTGTCTGAATGGTCTTGCCGAGACCCATCTCATCGGCCAGGATACCGTTCAGGTTGTTGTTATACAGCGAGATCATCCACTGCAAACCCTTGATCTGGTATTCCTTCAAGGTACCACCAACCAAGCATGAAGCTTGTGTTGTGACAGTCTCCTTGATACGATGGGCAATTTCGTAGTAATCAGTGCGCTTCTTGCCTGGTCGTACCTCGTCGTCGTCGTCGTCCGAGCCTCCATCGTCCGATGATTCGTCTGAGACATCGTCGGCGTTGTTGAGCTTGTAACGATCGGAATGGTTTCGCTGCTGAGCTTTGACGCTGGCTGCAAGCTGTTTCAAGAAGCCGTCGGTCTGCTTCAGCAAATGCGAGATACGAGTATCCTTGGCCTGTCCCAAAAGCTTCAGGTAAGTCTCCTCGTCGTTGGCCTTCAGAGCTTGCAGACGCTGCTTGGCGGTACGTTCGATACGCTTCTGCTCCTCCTTCTCGATGTTCTGATGAGTCGTGATCATGACACGACCAAGCTTCTGCAGACGCTGCTTCTGAAGCATGCTGGACTCGGACAATTCTGTTCGGTGTTTCCTGATCGCATCGATGAACTCGTGGTGCTTCTTCTTCTCCTTTGTCTCGCGAGCGTCGCGCTGCTGCTTCTCAAGCTTCTCGGTAAGACGGGCTTCGCGCATGGACTGCTTCTTAAGCCTGCGGTAAGAAGTGCGATTGGCAGTCATGGCGAGGTTGTCAGCATGGATCATTTGCTGAGCAATTTCTCGGCGCAGCTTGCGTTGCTTCTCCAGAAGGTTGAGCTTCTTCTGTTCAATGACAAGTGCCAACTTGACCTTGCCATCGTCTTCCGGTGTGTCTGTCTTACTTGTGTCCCACGAACCAACGTTAGCGTTGAACTTCTCCAGTTCGGCCTTGCGAGCGGTGATTCTGTTGTACAGGATGATCTCACGCTCCTTGCGCAACTCTTGCATGCCCTGCTGAACAGCGTCGATATCAACACCTTGCGGCATGATAGAGGGGAGATACGGTCGGTTCTTGCGCTGGGTGTGGGAGATGTAGTTGACGTCATGAAACGCCTCGCTCTTCCATGGCTCGATGAAGGTATCTGGCAGACGGGGCAGGTTTCGAGGCTCCTGCACAGGTCCACTGGGTCCGACTGAGGCACTCGCGGCCCGCGTGGCGTGGTCAAGGACTTGGGACGCTGCGGCTACAGCTTCGGATGTGCTTTGGGGCTTCTTTGCCTGCTGGTTACTGAAGAGCTGCTGCATGGTGGCTGGTAAAGGCAGACCCTTAGACAGATGCTTAAAAGCCGAGATCTGATTCCTAAGCATGAAAAGCTGTTCCTTGGTGAAGCCACCTTGTCCACCGCTCGTTGCGGAGGTAGGAGTCTGACCATCTCCAGAAAGTGCTTGTACTCCAGCGATAGCAGACTGTGCGCCAGCGGAGGGGCCGCTTGTCGAAGGCGTGGCAGACGAGCCATCAGCCAATTTCGCTCCATTCATAGCCACGGCGGCACCGTTCTGCTGACCGTTCTGCTGTTCAGACTGGCTCTGTTGTCGCTGGTGCTGCTGCTTCATCATCTGTTGCTGCTGCTGCATGTACTGATTGCGCTTCTGCACCATTGCAAGAACGTTCCTAGCCTTGATAAGATCAGGGTTCGTGTCGGGAACACCTGCCGCCTTCATCTGGTGGTAGCGCTAAAGACGGGTCAGCAATCAGAACATGTGATTTCTCAAGAGAGATAACAACAATAGTGTGCACACAAGCATTGGGGGGTAGGCGGACGTACCTGCAAGATCTGAGCAACCTGCTCCTTAGTAAGGTTGGCGGGCAGCTGCCCTTGGCCCTGAGCCGGGGCCTGGCCAGACATATCTGGCGTGGGCTGAACCGACGCCATGATTGTGGTGGCAGGGTGTATGCGCTGTGTTGCGCAAAGTGCTGTGGATATTGAGCGCCGAGGACTTCAGACGCGGTCAATGGACTACGAGGTGGCTGGCTGATTGGTCGACAGGCGCGCAATAAAGTGAAAGGACAGTGTGGATCGGCGACGAGGGGCTGCAGCGGGCTGCTATGTCATTATCGTGCTGCGACGTGGTGGTGCGGGCCTCTTGGTGGATGAGGCTGATGAACACCGCCGGGGGTGCGCGCGCGCGAGTGTCGCGGTCGATGGCCGTTGTGCAGACTGCCAGGCAAATTGCGTGTGGGCGGGGAGATAGGGCGCGGGCGCGCGCAAAATGTCGGTCTATGCGCTACACGCGTTGTGGAAAACGTGTTGCGCGCGCACAGGGGATGGGGGACGACGAGCCGGTGATGTTGGGGTTGGGTCGGCGTTGAGGTGGATGTATGGCGCGGCAAGAGCGAGTGCAAGAGAACGTCCGCTCAAAGCGGTTAAGCGCAAGTCTCACGTGAGAACGGCGCGTCTGATTGGTGTGAACATCACTAGGCACGGTTTTCAGACGTACTCACTCATTCACGGTGGCTTTCATCGAGATGTCAGTCTCGCGATGCAAACAAGACCCGACGCGTCGTGGTCGAGCGTTTGGACCAACGGCGGACGATCGGGCTGGCGAACCAGTGGAGCGCAGCTGTGACCGTGACCCCTCCACGTCCGACGACCACCTCGCGAACATCAAACTTACTTCCTGCGCGTCTGGATACGTTCAAAAGGTTGCTCATTACGATACGGCTGCATCAGAAGTCGTCCCGAGACGATATCTGCGCATATACTGGCGAGTTGCCTATAACTTACGTCATGACGATTTTGGTGTTGAGGAACAGGAGAGGAGAGACTTCTCTGACGAGCGGCAGGAAATCCAGCGCTCTGAAGCCAAACACAACCTACGCAACATCTCGAGCACTGGTGTTCACTGCTACTCCTGCTACTTGGCATAGTGTTCTTCATAAAAGCAAATATTTGCCTGCGATATGGCCCACACCATACTACCAAAAAGAACATATTGCGAAAGGGCAGACAATAAACACGCAACGTAGAGCCCGCGCTACGAACAATTCTTCATTTCCCTCTATTTCCGTATCCCTTTCCTAGGACATACCCACCCGGGCTTGAGTCTGTCTTGTTCTGTCAATTCGAGGAAGGTACAAGTTCTGTATTGTCGGAAGCAGGATTCCTGTGTCCTCTGACATACAACGCATTTGCCAGTCGAGATTTTGTTTTATTTTGCAAGCTTCTCGATATGAAAAAGTATGTGATTGCAATAACGAATTAGGGAAATGCTATAGTCGGTGTGTTAGTTGCTCAGCAGCTCCATTTGATACACGCGACGAACACCAGGCTTGGTCTACAATACTTTGACCCGCTCTCCGAGCTTATTAATAGTCACCGAGGAGTCACCAATGCTGGTCTTGATATATCTCGTGAAGAGGGGGCATGTTGAATAAGGAGCAGCTGCCTGGTAGCGCATTAGTCAGTTGCGCTTACCAGGATAGGCACTAGCGTAAACTCACAACATTGCTCACCCCTCAGCTAAAGCACGCGTGGATACTTACATACTCGGAATCAGAACATCTGATCCATTGTCGGTCACGCTGAAACCTCTGTTTTTTTCCTGTTGCTAAACGCCGTTACGTTCAAGCAAAGTCTAGAGTGTCTTTGGGTGGAAAAGTCGGGCCGTTCCTGCATTACGAATCCATCGGAAGTGCACCTAATCTGGATTTACTGAGGATTCTACAGCATGGCAAGTGAACAACAGGCAGAGAATGCCGTTAAATTCTATGAATCAAGAGCCGTGCACTACGACGGTACCTGGCATGACGACTTCACCAGACGTTTTGTTGAATATGTCGATATCAAACCTGGACAGCACGTCTTAGACCTTGCGTGCGGGACTGGCCTCCTTACTTTTCTCGAATCAGATGCTGTCGGGCCGTCCGGTACCGTGATAGGTGTCGATGTTACCTTATCCATGCTGGATGTTGCCAAGTTCAAGCAGAGGAAAGCCGGTGACAAGTACTCAAATGTCACTTTCTTGGAAGGGAACGTGCTGCGTCTGGAGGAAATCGAGATGCTGAAGGGGAAGACCTTCGATGTCATCACCATAGCCTCAGCTCTTGTACTGTTTCCAGATCCGAAGGCTGCGATTGAGCACTGGTCACAGTTCCTGAAGCCTGGTGGTATACTCGCGGTGGATGCCACGCATCCTCGAAATTTGGTATCCGGCATCGTCCTTGAGCGAGTCGCTCGACGTCTAGATTTGCCGATCCCGTACAACAGATGCTGGAGCAAGACAGAAGCAACGCTGTGTGGTATGCTCGAGTCTGCTGGCCTCGAATGCACGTCGGTGACGACCATCGAGAATCAGGCTGGGTATGGGAGACGCCTCTATGATCTGGAGCAGTGGGATGACTTCTTCGTGGAGAATGTCATAGTGAAGGACGTCACGAGGATTTTTGCGAGCAATGACATCAGGCGAAAAGCGCAGGCTATCTACAAGGAGGAATGGGAGAAGTTGGCAGTCGATGGAAAGGTCGAAGAAGTTGACTCCGTCTTCTTAGCAGTCGCACGCAGACGTAAGTGTACATGCATTGTGTTGGTCTGAGGGGTTTGACTAATAAACCATAGCTGTCGATGGCTCCAGACATGTCTCTGAGGCTGCAGAAGATAGTGTCGTTTTCAAGGGCGGCTGCAGGTGCGGAGGTGTGTCCTACACTTCCACTGCACGCCCCAGAGATATTGTGCTCTGCCATTGCCGCGCATGTCAACAATTGTCCGGATCTGCCTATCTGCCATTTACTCGGGTTCCAGCGAATTCGCTGATCTTCACAGAAGCTTCGACTCGCAAAACGCTCAGGCTGTCGGAGATTGCAGAGAGGTCATATTGCTCTGCATGTGGCAGTCCGATCGCAATGGTTTATTCTTTTAATCAGGACGAAGTGTCGCTCACCATGAGCTCTGTAGATCTACAGAGTATGGTCTGCGAGCCGCCAAAAGTCAGCAAACATATCTTTCTCCGTGAGAAAGCACCTTGGTTGATACTGGCGGAGGATGGAGCCGAGCGATGGGGGACCTCGGAAGATGCGCATTTGATTGAACTCAGATAAGACGAAACACCAGCCTTGAGATCTACAGCGCCTTATCGGTTCGGAATAGTAAATCTCGCAAAGCGCAGGAATTGCAGCATCCGACTGTTTCTTTGCCGAGCTTCGCGATCGTCCTCGACGCGACAGTCTTGCGCGCTACGTGTGATCGAAAGTGCAACTAGCGTCTTCGTTGTTTTGCATGGCGACGGCGCGAGGGTATGCAGGGTGGTCTGCAAATTCTGGGACGTGGGCGCCTCATTTAGCAGCGGTTTGGGGCTATTGGAGCTATTTAGCTATGGGATGCATGTTGCGGTGTACACGATGACGCTCTGTTGTGGTCCAGCCTGAAATTCTGCCAGCCACCTCCAACCTCGCTGTTATTTCCAAGGACACGACAGCACACTTTCCTTCGTACAACACATCTTGCATCGAATTCAGACATTTTCAGCAACACACTGCACAACTGCCCACAGGCCTTTATCCAACCTTTGTACTCCCTTTACCGCCTGTTTACTTTGGCGCTGCTGCAGGTCCCGCAATCGATAGCGCGCCGTTGTCCAGGGATACCCAGCAAGGCAGCGTTTCACGAAAGCCATTCCAACTGTTCGCTCGTCGACCGACTGAGGAACTGCTGATCGAAAGAGGAAATTCGTGGACCCTTAATTGAGCAAAGACAATGTCTCAGCAAAGCTCCCCCAAGCTCGAGCTCCAGCAGCCTCCTCAGGCTTCACATGCAGCTCACCTTCCTGCGCGGGGAGCACTAAGAGCTCCCACCTCTCCACTGAGGCAATTCACGGCGCCGCCGCCAGACGAGGAGCTGGGAAACTTTGACAACATTGACCTTTCTGCGCCCATCCAACCACCTCCTTCCGCCCTAACCTCCCACGCGACTGCCTACGATCCGCACAGCGACGCCTCCCCACTGGAAGACTTCCCCCGCACAGGCCGCAGCAGCCATCAGCGCACGCTGACGGGGACATTCCTCAACAACAGCCAGTCTTTCCTGAATCGCGCAACATCCACAATACAGCAGCATACTAGTACTTCGGCAGCATCGATTCGAGCGCATTCACCTTCCAAATCGCTAGCCAGCTTTCTCCCCTCGCGCACCGCCATCGATTCGACCAAGAGCTGGTTCAACGGATCGTCTGCGCCGGTCAAGCTTGGGCTAGGAATCCACCAGCAGGACGACGACACCGCCTCTGAGTCGGGCTCTGAAGTGCCCTCGGAATTCTACTCGTCTGATTCCGAGTCGGAGAGCGAGGACGAAGGAGACGAGGGTCCAATCCGCCACACCATGAACATCTTCAACCGCAAGCCCGCCCAGACGCAGTCGGCATCGGCGTCCCCTGCCAGGTCTGAGCAGACGACAACACCGCAGAAGCCACAGTACCAGTCGCCGGCAAGCAGCCGGTTCGCATGGCTCCTCTCGACACAGAAGAACGCAAGCGTACACTCGCCCAGCCCAGCGCCCGCCTACCACAACGCCGACGATGAGCTACTGAATCTGAATATTTCGCAAGCCCTTTTCCCCCACGGCCCGGTCGACCCCCTCGCGCCCTCATCCTTCAACGACCTCCTGGCCAACGCCGAGGCCCTTCTCAGCCGCTATCAGAAATCCTATCGCCAGCTATCTACAGCCCTCGTCGACGCCCACTCCGAACAAAGCGCGCAAGATGACGAGCTCGACGAGGCCGAGACGCGCGCGCGGCATCTGAAGATGCAGCTCGAAACCATGGCGGCGCGTGCAACGGAGCAGGACGAGCAGATGCGTGCACTGATGGAAGAACTCACCATCGAGCGGCACGCACGCCAGGAAGAAGAAGCCGCACGCGCGCGCAATCTCGCGCTGCTGCGGACCCAGCCCCAGTGCAGCTGTGCGGACACCCCGCGCCGCCGCGCCCGCGTCTCCAACTCCTCGCTCAGCGTTGACTCTGGATTCGAATCAGACGCCACCGACAGCACCGCCGACGCCGCGAGCCTTTTCTCTCGCAATTGCCTTAGCCCGACCGGCACCGACCGCTCCTCCATCCTGGAACAAGAGCCAGACGTCACGCCGACAAAGCACAAAAAGGTGGCGAGCTTACAACGAGGCGGCACCTACGATAAGCCGCGTAACGCGGGGAGCGGTGCTGCAGTGAGCAGTTCGCATACCTGGGGATGTGCGAACTGCGAGGGTGGGTCGCAGGCTTCTGTGTGGGGAAGACTGAGCAAGGAGCGGGAGGAAAACAGGGTATTGCGGCAAAGAGTCGAGTCGCTGGAGGAAGCTGTTGAAGGCGCGTTAGATGTGGTTGGTGGACAGTTGCATTTGCCGTAGGATCCGGTGAGGATTCGTAGGAGTGGCTAAGGATGCGTAGGAATCGCGGAGTGGAGCTTCCCTTATGTTGGGTCACAGAACGTCGGAGATAGATGGCTCGCTAAGCGTTGGTTCTTGAAGCGTTGTAAATAGAGCATGGCGAGCGTCGGAGATAGAGACTGTAGCATTGCATATGCATATTCCGGAGAATAGATACCAGTTTCATACCCCACATGTTGGACGTTTGAGAAGAGCGCTCTGGCAGGTATATAATATTACAACATATAACTTGATCACCTTCCGCGGACGCAGTCAAGAGTGTCTGTCTAGCTGGGCATGCCGCATGGCGGTTGACAAACGGTCGGAGGTTTACTCTCCCGCCCGTCCCATATAGCATGGGGCGTTTGAGCTTTTCACGGCCCCAGTCTACGTTTTTGTAGTAGACTAGTGCGTGGATGAGTGTAAAGCGGCATGCCCACTAACCCCATCCAATAAGCAACAGCAGATACCCAACACGGCACTTCCGTTTCCTCGCTCTTTCAGCGCAAGCACTGAGTAGCAGCTAGCTTCGGCAAATCGAGTCGCAATCATCGTCTTTCCGTATACCAAGCAAAAAACGGTCGGAGGTTTGCCTCCCGGGGATCAGGGCCCATTACAAGTCGGCGTGTTTCATATACACGGCACGTGTCGATCGCGTGGTCCATGACACTGACAACTGACAAGTTGGGTGGATTCAATGACTTGTGGAGAGTAATTGCAAATCGTGGTCGCCACTGCGCTGCTGCGGTTGCTGCTGATGATTTGTAAAGTGTTGGTGATTAGTGATGTGGGGATGATCGCGACGGAATGGGAGAATGGGTGAGGGGTTGGACTGCTCGGGCAGAGTGAGGAGAGAGGAGGGGAGGTGTGGTGAGGGGAGAGAGGTGTGGTGAGGGCAGAGAGGTTTGGGGGGGGGGGGGGGGGGGGTTGGAGGTTTGTGACACGGTGTGAGAGAAGGTTTGGGTGGGGATTATGCTGCGAGTTGACAGGTGAGATGGGAAGGGAAGGGCCAATTAGGTCGCAGACTTTCAAGCCACAACATAATTATTAACTTTGGACTACTAGAGGACAAAGTGCTTGTCTTGACGGTTGCGTTGTTAGGCTTTGTACTGGGAGGCGCGTAGTGAGTGACATCGTGGCTTGAGTAGGTACTGATGGCCTTGTCAGCGTATATCAGCTAGCAAAGCTCAGTACAGCGATGTTCAGGACCACTCCAGTAATTGCTTTCTAGAAGAGGTCAATCCGCTCAGGAAATTCCATACCTTCACTTCACACACGCTCTCTCACCAACATCCACATTGCTTCGAAGTTGAGTTGTAGTATTGGGGGGGTATCATATCGTTCGTCTCGAACATTACTCTATATTACAAAAAGATTTTACGCTTCACTGAAACGGATTAAACGTGCCGACAGGCTTCCTCCCCTCGCCGTCATCCAGCGTACTAGCACTCGTCTGCCCAACACTAAAACTCCTCCTCTTATCCGCGGTGCTCCTCCCCTGCGCACCCTCACCGCCATACAGATATCCAGCTTGCACCTTCGCCCCGCTCTTCTCCTTCTTCGGCGGCGCAACCTCCGTCACCACTGTCGTCGTCACACCCTTCCTGATGCCATCGCCCCACTGCATCTGCTCCTCAGGCGCGTTTCGGTCCAGGAAGTTCTCCTCGTCGCTGCTGCTCCCGCGCCCGCCCGTGACCGTTGTCGTGCGCACGGTACGTTCGCCGGCGGGCCGTAGATCGTCCAGAGCCTGCTGCGTCCCGTACGACCCGCCAGTCTTGGAAATCCCGTAGCCGCCTTTGGGTGTCTTGGACCATGGCATGCCGGAGTTCTGGCCTGTGGAGCCAAGAGCGGCTTTGAAAAGGGGTTTGAGCGTTGCGATGCAGCCGGCTGTGATGCCCACGCCGACTTCGACGGTCGTCCAGATGGCGAAGTCGGTGGTGCGGTAGAGGAAGTCGCCTTTGTAGGGTTTGAGGGTTGTGGTGTAAGGGAGGCGAATGATGGTTGCGGTGGAGCCACTGGGGAGGACATTAGTATGTGTGTGAGAAGGAATAACTAAGGAAGGATGCCTACATAGCAGCCAGACCGATAATGCCGCTGACAATGACTTTCACACGGCGCTTCATTTGCAGGTCCTTGACAACGAAGATAGGGAGAAGCCCAAAGGTCCAGTCCGCGAAGGAGTTCAGCGCCGACACGGCGAAGGTGAAGTACATGACGAGCGAGGCAGGGAGACATTCGCCTTGGTGGTTCGGGTTGAGATCCCACCAGAAAGAGAGTGGCCGGCATTGGCCAAGGACGAGGGCTGTGTATCCTACTCCGACGAGTGCTGCGACCGCCATGATGATGCGGATGATCCAGATGTGGATGGGGTGGATGGTGATGCGCAGCAAGAAAAGACCAATGGCGATCTTGAAGATCGAGGTACTTATTGTGTAGAACACTTCGCAGAAGAACCAGAATCGGAGGGCTATCTCCGCCTGCTCGTCAGTGAGGTTTTCACGTTTTTGGCCGGATCCATGGATAGCACCACCCATCTGGCATGACAGATAGGCTGTGAAGAACAGCAGTGTAACAACCATCATCTTGTCATCGAGCCCGAAGCCCTTGACGAGCACAGTTCTGATGTTCCAATTAGTCTTGCGTTGAACAATGGAAGCTTTGCGGGACGGCGGCAACTAACCGGACATAGCATCGCAACCCCACGGTTATCCAACAAAGGATGAGGAACGTCAATGCAACACCAAAGATCTGGTTCCCTCGGTCCTGCATGTTGGCGACTTCTTGCAGCGACTCTGAATCTCGATCCCAATCCCGTCAAGCAACACTACAAGCTGGCCCAAGATCGGCGAAAAGGTTCCCGACTCAAAATATGTGGGCTCGCAGCAAAACTGAGAAAAGACAAAGCGGAACTACGCAAACATGGACGGAGCAGACGGAGAGGGACTGAAAACTAGAAGTACTAAGTTTCGGAGAGAGGGTCCCATCCGACTTGGTTATACTCGAATCCCAAACGCCATGACTCTCAGCGTGCCGTTCTCCTGTAGAGACCCACATCTGCTTGGATAGAGCAAGGTCCAGGTCTACTCCCGCGGTGCCCCGGTTGATCTTTTGCCCCAACTGAGCGAACAAAAATTCTAGTACGAAAGGCACGTTTGCTGCTTTCGTACTGCTGCGATGGGGCAGCGCACGGACTTAGTCCTGATTATCAAGTCTCACGATACGATTGAGGCAAGAGTACCGCTCACTAGTGGGCGGCGACATGCTCGATCCAGAACCAAAAGACAAGGATCTGGGGAACGTGTTCCCACCTTCCATACGTAGACCCACGTAGACCCTGTATTCAGAAGCATCAACGCAGAAAGCAATTGGACGATCGCGGGATGCTGATGTTGAAGCGGCACCCTCGCTCGACTCGGGTTGCAACGTGCAAAGGCTCAGTCCCTGACCCGCACTGTGCCTAGTTCTTGCCGGTCGCCATCTCGGAGGCTCCTTCCGCAACCCTTAACCTCTACGTTGGAACTGCCACTTGCGGACGCAAACCGGCGCTCAAACAGAGTTCATGCTGTGTTCATGCTGATCCAATTCTCGTATCGACTTGATCAAGACGCATTGCCGGACTGCTAATATGCGCTCCGGTCAGAAGGATCTATTCCGCCTGCATGCTTTGCTTAAGATCCCTACGATGTTTACAATCCCCCCATTACCTGCAGCTGGCATGTTACAGTGCACTCTGTTCAGACCCCAGGGTGGACCTGGAACTGTCAGAGGGTCCCACATGGGGTAGTCATAACGGAACAGCTTGCTCTTTGGTGCGAACCAGCTGCGGCATCCATTGCGCCCAGTTATGTCGCATGGAGGGGACCACCGCAGCAGAGAAGCCAATCCAGGTCTGGCAAAAATTGCGGAATTTTGCCGGATCCGTCGATTGTTTAGCTGTGAATTTGATAATGAGGCTGACGACGCCTTTGAAGCGCAACTACTTCTCCATGCCTGTCTTGACCAGAATTCACCAAGCCACGACCAACGCCACTACAGGATTAGATCATCTCACGCTCACCTGAACATATCGCTTGCTGGCTTGGCAACCTGTTTGCGGATGTTTCTACATTTGCCGTGGAGTGCGTGGATACCACATTTTCGAAACTTGAGGAACCCCTGCCTCAATGCCATTATGTACAAGCATTGCTACATCGTGTCCCCGGCCATCAGCGGAACGGCCAGTCGTGACACGATCTGTGCGTGTTCCTGAATGACTAAACAACTTGATAGGTGAGCGGATCTTGGAAGAGCGGATCTTGTGAAATTCAGCGCACAGGGATCGAGGTCTGCAATGGGCATGTGCTTGCACCGAGAGAAATGCCGAATGGATCGAGCAACCATGCATTTCCGTCAAAGATCGGTGACAGCTTTTTCCCAGGGCCAGAGTTTTGGTATGATCGAGTCCACAGACTGGAACACCCAGCAGGTTTGCTTCTTCGCTATCGCTTCTATCGGCGCGTCTGGCGTCTCCGTACGCTACGTATGCGGCGTGCGACCAGCAGCTGTCCGTTAGGCGTAAAGTTTGGCTAGCCTACCTGTGGTCAGTCAGTGACATCCCCTTAGTCCTGCCTATCATAAGCAATCTACTCCAGAACCCAGATGTCGTTCAATTGTGTCGAGGGATATCGCTGCTTGTCACAAAGGGGTCGCGCAAAAATTATTGGGCATGGTGGAGTTGACTTCCGAGCGGTGGGGCCCCAACAACGCAATACCATGCACGTTCCTCTGCCATCGCGTGGCTTGAATCCTCCGGCATCTCGCAGGCGCCACGTCGGGAAAATCTTTTGACGACATACACGCGAGCTTCCAGAAAAACTTTAAAGTTGTGCCACAGGCCCCAAAAGAAAAAGCAATTGTACGAATGAATGAACCTTACCGGCAGTTCGTAGGGTGCCTGGTGCACTGGCATAGCAGATCTAGAGGCGTCCAATGCGTGAGCTTCCCAGACCCTGAGCGACGATTGTTTATTTGTTTTTCTCGGCTCAGTTCCGCCATCTGCAAGCAATCATCATAGGTGTCAGCCACTGGTAGCGGTCACTGTGAAGAATAAGGAGAGACAATTATTACTATTGTTTGCGGGTCAGTTGCGCCATCTGCAAGTGATGTGAATGTGATACCAGATTCAAGTCTGATGGCTGCCACTAATGTCAAAAGCCTTAGTCCTTCGAATACAACAGAGACCCTCATCGGCTGGGGGCGGGTCAATAGCTGGAGCGCACGTAGTTCGTCAGACATGCTTGTTCGAAAAGGAAAGAGTTTGAGCATAAATTGCAAGTCGACTTCAGTGTCTACGGCCGACTGAAGCCGCTCTGCGGGCCTCTTCAAAAAGAGGACGCAGCAGCATTGCGACAGGCGGTACCGACTTCAGCACAGGCAGGGCGCCCATTTGGAAGATCAGACTGCGATATTTCTTTTTATCCCCACATTCTGATCCTGCGCTGATCCCATTTCACGCTTCTGCACTCTGGTCGAGCATCACGGATGATGCGAAATGCAATGTCCGGTGAGCATGTGCCGAATACGAACAGCTCGAGTTGCCTTGAAGATGCCGAAAGGTTGTCAATTGAAGTTCCGGCTCGTAAAGGTTGCGCTGCGCTGGGTTTCAGAAGCAAATTCGCGCTGCTGGAAGAAGATGCTCTCACAGACCGAACAGCGTGAGAAGCCACCGGCACGGACTGTGAGCACGACATTCACTTATTAGGATGTATGTTGATACTCGGTTCCACAATGCATCCACCGGCCAGCGGGCCCTTCCGCAACTGCATGTCAGGCTCGACGGACGAAAGCGAGTTGACCATGTCTTAGTGTTGGATTACCCCGAGCGCAATACGGCCCTCGTGTGTTTAAAGTTCGACTGGCGAGAGCACGTTTCATGCCGACATCGCCTGCCGCTCAGACTGGTCGGCATGTTCTGTTGTATCCGGTCGAAGGGACTAATTTCATGTTCTGGCAAACGAAGCACACGGGTAACTCCATCAGACATCGGTGCGTTGCCATGTCAAGGCCCTGAGCGATCGACAGGTCGCAGTTGCTGCACAAGGTCTGCTACTCATGCACTGGTCTCAATCCTCCCATCCACCTTGGAGCTGATCTCAGCTGCAAACGGGGAAACTAAGGCACTCCGCGGCATCAATGACTCCGATATTAAGCGTCGTTACTTCGCAAAAGTGAGCAACACTTGCAGGTCTGGCGCACTGACAATGCGCATCGTTTGATGAGGTCGCGTACTTCGTGCTGCCAGCTCCGAGGAGACTGGACAGAAGGCAAGAATAGGCGGGAACCAAGGTAAAAACGAAGATCTTCATCCCTCATCGGTGAAGCCTCATCAATCGAAACTGCCATTTACAATGAATCTAACGTCCATTGGATGCATTGGTTTTGGCTCAATGGATACTAAATGTCCTAACACCATGTAGTGCCTTCCCAGATTCGAGGTGGTGCAATTTGCAAGTTGTGCCCGATTAGGTGGAGATTGTCATAGTTATCGATATTGATACTGAAACTCCTTAAGCAGATGGTTCTGTGTTGCTCTAACCACGAAATCGGAGTTGCGCGCTGCCAGCCTATGCGCAAGGCCGACCGTGTCTGAACTTACGTCGAGCTTGCCGTCGACGTTTCGGCACACCTTCTCCATCATACAGTACGGTAGTTCGGAGGTTCTCTCCGCGGCGCTCGGATGCAGTCAAACGCCGACTACAGAAATACGTCGTGGCGAGCTTTGACAAGGGTCTTTGGCTTTGCCTCGAATGCGCTGTATGTGGGGTTTGAGGCTTCGACCGTGCATTGTCATTTCGCTTTCTGTGGGCTCTTGCACCACGTGGTTCTTCGCGAATAGAGCACGGTTCTGCTTGTGTGTCAGGTACGGTCAACCATTGCGGTTCGAACGGTCTAGGTAATTCGAGGCGTCCAGTGCCACTTCGAGCAGCCTCGTGGATAGCGTTGGTGATTGTTGTGACAGGCACTAACGTCGCTAGATGTTTTATCTAGTCGAACTTCTGGATTGATAGTCCAGCTTTGGCGATGATATATTCGGCAATGCCGACGATCTTCTCGTCCTCAAATCGTCTGCCGACGAGCTGAAGTCCAACAGGTGCTCCGTGGAACTCATCAGGGTCCCATAATTTCCTGTGATCCTGATCCTGATCACCCAGAATCTGTCCATCACTATTCCAGGAATCCCGCTCTTTGTCCACCATGGTCACCGGGAATACGAGTCCGGGATAATCAAGCAGATTCCACTGACTTGTATAATTCCAGTACTTTGCAGTGTTGTGTTTTGGCGCGGCTCCGGGGCCTACAGGACATAGCAACGCATCGACGCCATATTTGTTCCAGTGCATGGCGTACTCTTTGCGGTATTCCTCACGCTCCTCCAGCCAGTATGCGAGCTCGCCCACCGAAAGCGTCTTCACACAGGGATTCTTCTTGATGATCCATTCGGACAGTGGGCGCCAGGGTTCACCGGAGGTGGCGATGAGCTCCGAATCAGCCTGTCCGCCATCAGGATAGTATAGGGAGGCTAGAATAGTCCAAGCTTTATCGTGGAGATGGGGCGCAAAGTCAACAATTTCAACATCGTTCGCCCGCAATTTACTGACAATCGTGTTCAAGGCTCGTGTAATGGACGGATGCGGCTTGACGATCCCGTCGTGCCATAACACGCCAATACGAAGCGGTCGATCAGTTGGCACGGAGTAGGGTCGCCAGGGCATTGGTATCAATGCAGGCTCCTCAAGCCATGGCTCTGAGTCGATGATTGTCTTCATGAAGATCTTGAGCCCTTGCAGTGATGTTGAGAGTGGGCCAAGCACAGTCTCGGTGGTATCTGCGCCAGCCATCATATACCCCCAGCCATCAGTCGGCAATCGAAAGGCAGTTGGCTTCAGTCCGTAGATTCCACAGTTTGCAGCTGGGCTGCGAATAGAGCCGCCTACATCCGAACCAATCCCTAGACAAGAACCCCTGAGTGCTATGAGAGCACCTTCCCCACCTGAGCTTCCTCCTGGCGTCAGACTACTGTTATATGGGTTCACGGTGACTCCGTAGAGATTTGAATCTGTCTCTAAATGCATCATCGTCTGTGGTATTGTCGTTCTACAGTGGAAGACCGCGCCTGCGTCATGAAGCACTCGAACGATGTGAGCGTCCTCCTTGGCAATATTTTCCCATTGCGATACATATCCGGTCGTGCAGTGCAGACCCTTGAGACCGATATGTTCCTTCAAGCTGATGGGCAGACCGTGCAGTGGACCGATCGGACGCTTGTTTCTGACGAAGTAGTCGTCCAACTCAATTGCACGGTCCCTTGCGAGTGAGGGCAGAAGCTCAGTCAGGCAGTTGGACAGTCCCTGAGCTACAGCAGCACGCTGTAAGTAAGCATCCGTGACCTGCGCTGCGGACAGCTGGCCAGTCGAGAGGGCTTGGAGAAGATCTTCAGGTGGCATGTCTGTGATAGACAGGACCGAGTCATCGAGTAACTCCTCAGGTATGTGCATAACGCTCTTTGCAAAGTTCGAAGGCACCTTTGGTGCCAATGGTGACAGTGCAGCAATGGTGGCATTACGATGGGCTTGCGCCTCTTCTACGATGTCCACCCATGTTTTCGAAGGCGATTTGCTCGACATGTTTGCACGTCTCTGCCTCTACTTGCGCTACACACCACGGGAGTGCAAGGGGATGTGCCCTGTAGTCCTTGGCGCGATTGTCTGAACATGCAAGGACAAAGACGAACCTCTGAGGCCTCTGTCGATGTCAACAACCAGAGAGGCTGTCAGGCTTCCTGTGGTGCAAATACTGTCTATTGCTGAGGCGCGACTGTTATAAAAGCATAGACAAACTGATATGGATGAACAAGGGAACAGCGCAGCAGCCGCTAGCCGATTGCTTCGAGGCGCAGATCAAAGCCAACACATTACAGCTCAGGAAGATCTGCAGGCTAAGTCAGGGCCTCGACGGAAGCTATGTTGTTGTGATTGATTTCGAGGTACGGTCATGCGATTGATCGTAGAGCAACCATGTTTGCTCCAAGTAAGCATCCAGGTGGGGTCAGGCTGGAGTTAGCGTGCGCTGAGTCAGCACATCAGCGCCACAGCTAGCAACGCCAGGGAACTTTTTTGTTATCAGCCTGGCTTGCAACGCGAGGAGCAGTCTCTGCAGTAAGACACTCTGTCTCGCATCCAGTCTTTGTCCTTCGATAGGCAGCGCTTGTGTATGTACTAGCTTGCAAGAGTAATGAAAATTATTCCACGCCCACTGTTCGCTTCTTCTAGTGTTGCAGCACGTGTTTCTCTTTCAACTAATACTCTCCGTCTTTGTGGCAGACCCAGACCTTACCTCACCCAAACCTACAGGCAACCTCCCATCGTCATGCCTCCGCAGCCCAAGCGCAAGTGGCACCGCCCCAGGCCCAGTGGCGCTGCTCCTGGCAACGCAGCCAACCCTCTCTCGACGAATGCACAGCCGAAACGCCCCAAGACAGAAGAAGCTCCGAGGCCAGCAGCCTCTTCCGGCCCTGTCGACGTCAAGGCCATGTACAGCACATCCACCGGCGGCGCTGAGCCAAAGCGATTTGCAGAAATGGCCGGCAAGTTAGACGCGGCGCTGCTCCAAGGGCTGGACAAAATGGGCTTCGAGTTCATGTCCCCTGTGCAGCAGAAGGTTCTGACTGAGCTGCCGAATATCACGTCTGATTGTATCGTGCAGGCGAAGACGGGCACGGGCAAGACTGTTGGGTTCCTGCTGCCTGCCATCCAGAACATCCTTGCTGGAAATGCGCCGCCAAGAGGCAAGGTCGGCATTCTGATCATCTGCCCTACCCGCGAGTTGGCACTGCAAATTGCAAAGGAAGCGGGCGGTGTGACAGCTTGCTTGCCGCGCAAGATGGAGACGCACACTGCTTTTGGCGGCACCTCCCGTGCTTCCAACTTGAGGGCTTTCATGAACGGAAATCCGACTATCCTCGTCGCCACCCCTGGCCGATTAGACGATATCCTGGGCGAAGAGGAGGTTCGTGAGCGCTTCACTCACGTCAAGACTGTCGTCCTAGACGAAGCAGACCAGATGCTCGACGCTGGCTTTGCACCTGCTGTCAAGAAGATTCTTCGTCGCATTCCACCAAAGAGTGACGGCTGGCAGGGCATGTGCTTCTCTGCTACTATGAACCCGGATGTTATGGATGTCGCCAAGTGTGTGCTCTTCCCCGGCTACACGACACTTTCCACAGTCGACCCCAACGAGGTCCCAACCCACGAGCGCGTCCCGCAATTCTACATCACTGTGCCTACAGTAACCCAGACCTTTGCTGCCCTGCTGGCCTTGATTGAGGAAGAGTACAACAAGAACCCTACAGACTTCAAGGTCATTGTTTTTGGCACCACGGCCAATGGTGTCGGCTTATTCTACGATCTGTACAAGAATGCACTACCTCAATTCAGGCTCTTCGAGCTGCACAGCCGCATGTCCCAGCCTGCACGTACCAAGACCACGCAGCAATTCAAGGACGCCACCAGCGGTATCCTGGTAGCTTCTGACGTGGTTGGTCGCGGCATGGACTTCCCTAATGTTGGCCTTGTCGTTCAGGTCGGTCTTCCTTCCAGTACCGAGCAGTATGTGCACCGAGTCGGTCGTACTGCCCGTGCTGGAAAAGATGGTCGCGCCGTCATCATCCTCTCGGAGCAGGAGTCCTTCTTCCCCAAGATCAATAAGACTTTGCCTCTCAACCCTTACCCTGTCGACATTGTCTCGCAAGTACCCAAGCATCAGCGCACTGTCGACCGAGCATTCACAAATGTGGAAGAAGAAGCCAAGGCTAAGGCCTACCAGGCCTTCCTCGGGTACAACAAGACATTCCTGAAGAAGTTGAAGTTGACGCCTGCCGAGCTTGTACGCCTTGCCAATGAATACGCGAAGGCCATGGGCTGCCCAGAGCCGCCATACATTGAGAAGAGCACCGTTGGCAAGATGGGCCTGAAAGGTGTTCCCGGTCTCAGAATTGGGTCTCGCAGGTAAGCCCAAAACTGAGTCTGTCTGGGCGACAATTTATACGGAGTGCCCTAGACCAACGCGTCATCTATACGAGCACCGTGCGTGGCGCTTTCTCTCCTTCCTCTGCAGTCTCTTGCATGATACCCGTCACTGTTCACTTTTGCTTGCAACATACGAAAGCTTTATATAGACAAAGGCTTTTAAGACTTATTTTATAGACAGAGCGACTTCACAATTTACGTGACCTCGCCCAATAGAGATATCATAGACTTGCACAATGCCACGCTTGAAATCTGATCATCAATATGGCTGAGCCCAATCATACCCATATTACATGTGTGGAAGCAAGGAACGTGCAAATATTAAAGCCGAGACCCAAGGACATACACGTTTACGCCACCACATGTAGGGTCTAACGGCTGCCTGCATTACAGGCTGTCAAACTCCAGCCTGCAGCACCAACAATGCCACAATCTCCCCATCAACCCTTTCCGTTGTCGTGTCCACCCCACCGAACGGGTAAACGCTAGCGAAACACTCTATCGACGATTCTCACAGGGCCGAGGGTATCTGGGGTGCTCAATGTCATGCATGCAATTTGTGCAACCGTAGTCCGACCAACGTGGATGCGTTGCATCTATATCGAGTGCTCGTGCGACCATGTCTCCTTTGCTACATCATCTCATTGCCCATGGTCCAGATGTGCAGCTTGCGCTTCCTCAGCACCGGTACGCTCACTTCCGTCTGTTCGGTGCGAATCACCAGCGCCGTAGTGGCGCTGGATACGCCAGGTCGAGTCTGTAAAGAGAGCAGCCGCGAGACAGGCGCACCTTTTGGGGACACTTCGCAATCACCTTGCAAGGAAGTCTGGCCAAAACACCATGACAGGCGAGTGGGAGGCAAGTAACAAGGCAGCCCAGGCCCTGAAGTCTCCACCGAATTGAAGGCGAGATACGACATGTTTCGATACCTTGTGTACCGACGTTCAGACCCGGCTGAAGGAAAAGACCTGATGAGTTGACCTGCAGCGTCCTAGAGCCACTAGACGGGTAAGTTCTCATTTGTCTGTGGTGATATCTCAGCCAGACGTGTGCTCCCTTGACGCCACAGTGGCTATCTCAACGAGTATATAGCAGCTCTCAAGTTTGGATGAATGAGGATCATCCAGCAGCACACACTCGCTTTTTGTTTTCCTGTTTAGAACCTTCTCGTCCTTCGTTAATTCCTTGTTCTGTCTGCCAAAGATGATGGTCCCGTTGTTCCTTGCCGCCCTGGCAGCTGTTGCGACCGCTCAATCAACTACCACGACTTCGTGTTCAGAGCCGGCGCCCACCTCATGCTCAGAGTCCACTGCTACAGTAGTCCGCTGCACCACCAGCTACAGCGAGTTTCCCCTGGCCACAGGCGTCCCCGTTCCCACGGGCTTCTTCACCACTACCTTCACCAGCAACTACTCCATCACCAGCACCACGCAGTCGACCATCACTGTCACTCCCGCTGCGAGCACCTTCTACGATGTCGTCAACACGACCACCACGGAGACCACCATCTCCGTCAGCACCCCTGCAGCAACCACCATCCCCACTCCCGCTGGCTTTTTCCCAGTTCTTAAAGGCGGAGCCGCTGCGATTCCCGGTCCCACTGCTACTGCGGCTGCCCTCAGCCGTCACCGCCGTGCGTCGTCGCTCCAGTCGCGGGCGCGCCAGCTCGATCTGCTAAGGCGTGATCCCATGACGCCTGCTGGCAACACGGTTGGTTACATTGTGGACGATGACGGCGAGGGTCAGGACCTCAGGCGCATTTTCCCTGTCTATGTTGAGTGCCAGGTCAGTGTCAATGTCAACCGCACCTCCACGACAGTCGTTACAGGCGACCCTGTCACTTCGGTCCTGGTCCCTGCAACTGCTACTGCTATGAGCACTGTGACGTTTACCACGACGGAGACGATTGTCAGTGTCGCTGCGCAGCCCACAGAGTACGCTGCATGCCAGCCCAATAACGTTGGTAAGTATCCTGAACCATATTCTCTAGTGCAGCACCTCATCCGAATTACTTCTGACACTTACCAGTGAACAACGTCATCGGCGACAACAACCAGCCCATCTACTTTGACCGTTTCATCTTCGCCAATCCCGAGGGCTTCCCTATCATGAACACTCTCGTCGTTAACACCACCTCCGCCGTCAACTGCTGCATCGCGTGCCAGCGCACCGCCTTCTGCGCGGGCACCTTCTACGTCCCCACCAGGCGCGAGTGCCACATTCTACTCACCCAAGCCGCGCCCACATCCTCCGTGCCCTCGCTCCCGGGTCCCAGCTCCACCGGTGCTCCTTTCCCCTTCCCGTCCTCCAACACCAGCCTGCCCTACCCGACCGCCTCGGGCGCACCTTACCCTGCGGGCAACGGTAGTGCACTTGCTTTCCCCACTGCCTCCGGAGTCGTACTGCTGTCGACCGCGATCCCCATTGCTACGCCTATCATCGCTGAGGAGAACGACGGCATGTCTATCCAGCCGGTCACTGAGGCCCCTTCCACCGGCACGTTCGATCGCCCTGGCGCGGGCACCTGCTCTGCAGGCAGCCTGAGCATCTTCCTCGGCAAGGCGTACGGCCGCGAGGGCTTCGACCCCAGGAAGGCACTGGTCATCAGCAACGGTCCTTGTGGCCGTGAAGGTGTTGATTACGACCAGGTTGCTGCGGTGCCCCGCGAGCAGCTGGCCGCGCTGGGTGCTGGCAGCCTCACAAGCAGCAGTTCTTAAGCGGATCAATGGGTGTAGTGGTATGGTCAGGAGGGGATTGAGAAGTCTGGGGTGTAATTGCACAGGTGTGTGTTCTGTAGACGCATTTTCTCTTGGGAGGTTGCCAGCGATCCGCTTGTCCAAGTCTCTCGTTCAGGTTCTGGATTTTCTTGCGCGAGTCTCTGTGATTAGATTCACTTCGGAACATACTTTGTCGACCTGCGAAGGTCTCTTTCTTGCTGGATACGGGGTTGTAGAAATTGTACACTTGTCTTCTGATTCTTGAAAACGTGCATTTGGATATTGCCTCTGCTCGACTCAAGTCTGCTAGCTTCTACAATGAGCGATTCACTAATGCATCGTCAGACCCTTTCAGAGGTTCAGCATTGACTCTGTCTAGACAACGCGAACACTGCGTTTGCGATAGAGAAAGGGATGTTACTCAAAGCAGCTTGGCTTGCATGGAGTCTCGGCAAGCGGCTTCAGTTTTCGTGATTTTCGCGGCCAGAAGGGCGGCCCAAGCATAGGGCTGAATGTTCCCAGCCTTCTCTATCGTTCCATGTCGACCGATCCGAACGCCACCAGATATCCCTTGCTGAAGAGGACAATGAAAAGGAAATCGCTCGGCTTTGACGATCACGGCACGGTCGTGAGAGCTACCCTAGTGTGGTCAACATTCAATACTGCGCTATTCCAACTCACTCTTGAAGCGGACGAAGGAAGGGCGACGTCGAGAGGAACATGTCGGCATCCGGAGTCCGCATGAGTAGTGTCGTAGATCTGTCTTGAGGGCTCTGCAGTGTGCAAGGGAACAGTGGATCATGACGGGGCTGACTGCATAGCCACGAAAAGTACGGTACACGGAGGGAGCGTTGCCATGCCGACAGCCAATTGTTGAACATCACGGAAGAGGCGTCTGCTGAGCATCTTCATTCCCAGCTCTGTTCACGCGGTGGGTAAGACAGGTGACAACTCCACCTTGACCTCACCTGTCTTTGGCTTTCTGATGTTCCTGACAGCGGGCGCCCAATTCTTTGCTGCGCTCCGCATTGGCACTGGTGAGGCTCGAGCGACGATGTGGATGTGTTGAGCCCGCAAACAGGATCTGAGGATCTCCGCGAGGCCCCACGCATGTACGATCTATCGATAGTCTACATTACCCCGAGCCGCAACGGGATTGCAGGTTAAGGAGGGCCCGGATGGATTCGACGGAACCCACTCCGAATCGTGATCGTCAAGGTTTCGCTTAGGAATTGGCTGTGGGTGGTGGCTTGCGCATCAGAACGGTTCAAACGGCTACTCCGAGGCCGCTGGGCAAATGGAGCTATGTTGGCGCTGCTGGTTTTCAAATGGAGCGCGAATCGAGGAGCAGAGCATGAAGGTCATTGTGTTAAACAATGTGAGCCAACGGCTAATGGCGTGAGCGTTAGCCAGTCTTACCAAAGATTGGTCGACCAGTCTGCGGTCGCATGAACCCGTCATCCACTAAAGGAGCTGCTGTGCCCCAGGCACGTCCAGGTACCCGCCTCAGTCAATCGCGATGCGATGCTGAACAGCCTTGCGGAATTCTGTGACATGCGCACGTCCGCCGGTTTGATTACCCACGGAGGTCGGGCAGACAGGTGCAAAGGGGGCTACAGAACAGATTCCTGATGCGGGCCACAATGACGATGCTCGCGCATGTCTAGGGCTCCTAAGGGCAGCGAGAGATCGCATTGTTGTAATAACACGCGGAGATATATTTGGTGATTTCCGGTTGATTTGCCTGATCTCCTTCTAGACCGGTGTGGTCTCTGGGTGGTGGAGCTTGAGCTGCAGCCAGGATTGCGGCGTCGTGCCCCCTCAGTCGCATGCTCAGTGGACAGCGCCCGACAGTCTGGACAGGAAGCGATAGGCTGTGCCAGAGTCCCAGAGAACCCCTTTGACCTGCGTCAATCGTTGGCTGCCGGGTGCCGTTCGCGAAGAAGCGTCGCAGTGCGTTGTGCAGACACATGCCCCCACTCGATGCTGCGACTGCAGCTTGCAGCTACAGAGGCTGCGACAGCCGTTGGCAGCACACCCAAAAGTCGCAGCCAGAAAACGGGCTGCGCTGGGGTGGCTTGGGCTGCGAATGACAGACGCCTGTGTGCAGCGGCCGCGAGGAAACAGTTGGCTAGCTCGCAACTGGCGCGAGGGCCCCTGGTACACTCGCCGGTACTCATTCCACCAGCATGACGCCCAAAGACGCGACCTCCGTGTAACGCGACGGGACGCTGGCCAATAACGGCGCCGTCTGCCCCTTGCCTGCCTTGCTGCAGCGTCCGCCAAGAGGGAGCTGATCCCCCCCGGCTCGTTGTGCTGCCTGCTGCTGCTGCCGCTGCTTTTCCTCTGGCACTTGCACTTGTCTTGCTGCTGGCTGCGTCTTACTTTGGTAGCTTGTACCCCTAAGGCCTGTTGATCGCAGCCATCTCCCCGCGGCCGCCTCCCCAACCTGCTTGTGACCTGATCGTGTGTAAACACAGCAACCACAACACAACACAACAACAGCAACCTGCAATCCATACTGCGAATTGAGTGCCGCAGATTGCTCCTGCCCCTCCACACGCACATCGTCGATCAGCCCATTGATCTGTCGTCACCGGCCGCCTGCTAGCGCCGGCAAGCGACTCGCTCGGCTGCTTCATATCGCTCTCCGCACAGGTAAGATAACCCACCGCCTCGACCACGCTCCTGCACCTGTGCTCACCGCCGTGCCCAAGCCCTACACTACCCAACGCTGAGCCTTCGCCGTCGCATGACAGACAGCGTCTTCCTGTCTGCCCTCACCGCCCAGACCACAAGGCCCTCACCACCGGTTCGCGCAGCTGCCGTCATCGCAATCTCCTGTACCACTATCACTGCACTCGCCGACCGTGCACCGTAGCCTGGACTGCCCCGTTCTGCGAAAATCTACGCGACTTCACGCGTCAAAGCGTCCGGAGAGACTATACAAGGTCTCCAAGGACGTCGGCCGCCTCGCATGTAATGGCAGCAGCGCGCCGACAGCTGTCTCTGCAGGTTTTTCAGGATCCCGCACCACCCCAGGACCATCACCACGCCGCCCACTACGACCCGCGCTACCTCGACACCTTCGTCAGCATCGTCGACGTGTCGACCGACTCACACACCCTCCTTGCCCCGCCAGACGCCCTCCACACCGAACCCTCGCCGCGCAAAGGCCGACACGTCTCTAGCTCTCCCCCACGCAACGTCCTGGGCAAGAAGAGCGTCAACCTGCCCCCGCCCCGAGAGCAGCGCTTCCGCACCGACGCGCCCATGAAGAAGGCGCGACACCCCGAGCCGCCGCACAACATGGCCGCCGCACAGTACTGGAACGGCCTGCCGGCCCCTCACATGGACAAAGAGAACGCGTACCCGTACCCGGACCCCAAGATGACTGCCATGTCAGCCGCAGAGCCACCAGTCAAGCAGACATCCAACAACAAACGCGCCCTCGCAGACGCTGCGCCATTGCGGGACCGCAGCAAGAAGCAAAAGGTCGCCAAGGAGATCAAGGCCGAGGAATCTGAAGGACCCCTGCCCGAACCAGACGAAATGCCCGCCGTTGAGGACGATGGCAACAAGCCGTCGTACAGCTATGCGATGCTGATCGGAATGGCCATTCTTCGCGCACCTAACCGACGTCTGACTCTAGCGCAGATCTACAAATGGATCTCAGACACATTTGCATTCTACCGCAATTCGGCAGAGACCGGGTGGCAGAACAGCATCCGTCACAATCTCAGCTTGAGCAAATCCTTCTCGAAACAGGAACGCCCGAAGGATGACCCCGGAAAGGGCCACTACTGGGTCATCAACCAGGGCTTCGAGAAGCAATACCATAAAGTCAAGCCCATACGCCGTGTCACCAACCCTGACAGTTTCGTGCCGGCATACCCCAGCGACCTCCCTCGCCCTTCCACCTCAACGTCCGCTAGCTTCCCACCCATGAGCTCGACCAAGGGCTTTGACTCAAGCAGATTCCCAGAGCCCGAGGAGAATGACCTCCCAGACTCGGATGCTACCATTCCGTGTTCAGACCCTGCTGCCCACGACGGACACGAGTCGATGAATATGCCACCGCCACGCGCCATTCCGTCCTCACCGCCCCCAGCTGACATCCAATCCTCCCCTCCACCACCCGTCTCACGCTCGCGCTCTGTCCGCCAGGATACCCCACCGCGTGCACCCCGCTTTGCCTCCAACAGCAGCCGATCCGGTGGACGCCGGCGCAAGTTCAACGGCCTTGGTGACAGCGGCTACTACTCCTCAATTGAGTCATCTGCAATCAAGGGCAATCCGCTGGGACCACTCCTGACCTCAGAAGCGGATATCGACCGGCCAGCGAACATCAAACGTGGACGTGCTGAAGAAGAGATTGCCCGCATCCGCGGCTCGTCTTACGACTCTCCGACCAAGACAAGGCCCTACATGAAGCAGCCCGAGGCCGCCCAACCCATCTCGTCGCCCTTCCGCCCCAGCGAGAAGCTCGGCAACCCTCTCACCCCTGCCATTGTGTTCAAGCGGCCTGCCCTGCCTCCAGCCTCCGCATCGCCCAACACCAACCTCCGAAATCACAGGAACAAGATGCGGGAGCTTGTTGGTGGTTCGCCGGATAAGAGCCTTGCTATGTGGCCCGACACCTCCTTCTTGGATGCTAAAGGTTGGAGTCCGGCTGTGTCAATCCCCAACGATGAGCACGTCAACCTTGTCGGCGAAGGCTTCGACAGCACATTCGACATCTTTGGTGACTTTGGCTACAATGAAAGCCCCCTCAAGCGTAGTGTTGGCAAGCAACGCCCTCGCATGGAACGTGCTGTGACCACCAGTGGTGTCCTGGCTGATATCACTGGCTCTAAGACCAACTTCGCAAATTCTCCCACTCCTAACTGGAAGATGGCATCGTCGTTCCTCAACATCCCCAACCTCTCTCCCATCAAGGGTATGTCTCCGCTCAAGGCACCTCAACTTAAACCTCCTACTTCTACTCCACTGGCTGGCCTTGGCCTTTCACTTCCTAAACCGGACAAGGAGAACGGCATGCCCAGCATTACCCCTCCTGAGTCCTTCAGCGCTCCTTCAACTCAGCAACAGAGCAAGGACGATGACGATATCTTCCACCTCCTTCACAGTGACGAGTCTGAGCCTGGCATTGATCTGTTTCAGGGTTTCGAGAAGATTGGTGCCAGGCCATCTGCCGTCGCACCCAATGGCTCGCCCAAGAAGCTGTCAAGACCTGGTCTTGCTCGCAGCAACACTGTTCGATTCTAAGCTTGTGCAGCTGATGGATGCTCAGCGATCCTTCGACGCAAGTCAGCCAAGGCTTGAGAGATGTCACGAAGTTGCAGCCGCCTCTTCAGGCTGGCTCCACGTGACGTCTTGACACAGCCAGGTGACGTGCTGGACGGAGGTGAGCGGCGTTTGCTCATGTTGTCACAAATTCTACATCTCCGCTTCCTTTGTTGTACCTGTCATCGGTGCAAATTTCCCCCCTCTCATTCCATCTCTCTAGCCGCCCCTACTATCATACATTCTTCCGGCGACAGTTGGTTTCACACTTTCGGATTGCCTTCTGGATAATCCTCTTTTACGATGTCACGACGAATGATACCCACGATAGCAATGGCCGGTCCCTCCTACGGATAGCGCTGTAATCCAGTATTGGTTAATATTGGGCATGGCGTTCAGGTTAGACGGGCCACATGGGCGCACACCGCACCCCCGGATTCCCACTGTGCCTACAACGGCACTGGCGTTTGATTTTTTGTTGATTCGAGTGCAGTTGCACAGTAATCTTGTATGTCTCTGAGACGGTTCTTCGACTGCGTTGTTGCAGCTTTATTGCAGCGTCACTGCGCCTTGGTAGCCATGGACTCTGCGGCACTATGCTTGTCCCCACCCCTAGCGAAATATACTTATTCCTGCTATGCTTTCACATCCGTTCTTCATGTGCATTGCTTTGGCTCGAGGCTCGAAGATGAAGCAGCTTTGCAAGGAGCTTCCCGTAATCTCGCACTAATACTGTCCGGAGTGAAGTCCGGCTGCATATAGGCCAGGACAACGTCATCCGCCAAGGTAATACCCCGTCTCCCGCTCCACCCCAACCTGAAGCAGCAACCCGAAAACCCAACCTTTACACCTATGATGCTATCAAGTAGCCTACACGCGCTTTTTGCGGGGTGTGGGGATCGTCATGCAGGTACCATAAGCTAAAAGGTTGTTGGCCCGCGCCCGGTCCCTCAAAGTGCCTCTAACTACCACTCAATCGCACATTCAGAGAGTGGAAGGTATCAGTCAACATGCGTTTTGCACAGATCTTCTCAGCGGCAGCCTGCCTGCCCTCTCTTGCTACAGCACAGAACAGCACCGCACCTCCCGGGAATGCATCCATGCCCATGATCCCAACAAATGGCGCCTCACTTGTTCCCTCAGGTCAGAACTACTCTGGAAACATAGAACCCATCCCCTGGTCCACGCGCCCCGAAGTGTACGACCACACCGGAAACGCAGTGCGCCATGGCCGCGCGCGCCTCAACATGATCAGGATGCATTACTACACAGCCGGCTCGGGACCCCCGTTGTTGCTCGTGCATGGCACGCCGAAAACTAATTATTACTGGTACAAGCTTGTGCCGTTGCTCAGTCGGCATTTCACGATTGTAGCACCTGATTTGAGGGGGTTTGGTTACACAGACAAGCCTGGGGCGCAGATGGGGTATGACAGCCAGACGAATGCGAAGGATCTCGCGGATTTGATGGAGATGCTGGGGTATGAGAAGTTCTACGTGCATGGAGAGGATCGTGAGTGGTATCTCCTTTCGTCCTTCGCGTCAGGAAGATAAAGAAATACTGACGGAAACCATTGCAAGGCGGCGCGGAGTTCGCATACGTTCTTGCAGCCACCTATCGCGAGCGCGTCCTCGCGCTTTCGTTCGGCGAGATGCTGCTCTCCGGGTACGGCCTGGACAACGCCTCGCAGTTCTCCGAGTCAAACGTTATGCTGCAGTACGAGCAGCGCGGCGTGTGGACCTGGCATATTCCCTTTTTCTACCAGATCGATATTGCTACCATGCTCATCACCGGCCATGAAGAAGACTTCTGGACCTTCTTCATGGAGGCGGAGTGCTACAATCCCATTGCGCTTAGTAGGGAGGCGATTGCTGAGTGGACGGGCTTGGCCAAGGCGCCTGGTGGGTTGAGGGGCATCTTGGAGACGTATAGGGCGGGGCTTGTGAATGGTGAGTTTGAGTGACGCAGCCTTCTTGGGGTATTGTGACGGTTCAGTGTTTCTGATGATATGTTGCTAGGCCAGATCAACCGCCAGCTGGTGCCGAATAAGCTCGCGATCCCTGTCATGACAATCGGCTCACCGGAGTTCTTTGGCTACCTGGTCAAGCCGGAGATGGAGATGGCTGCTAGTAACGTCACGCAGAGCTATATCTTCGAGGAGTGCGGGCACAGTCTGGCGCTGGAGGCGGAGGTGAGACTCGCCGATGCGCTGGTGGGGTTCTTCCGCTAGTAGGGGGAGGATTTGCCCCGTCGGTTGACATTTCTACACCGGAGGCCGATGGATGGGGGATTGTGTAAGTAAGTGTGGGGAATTGCACAGTAGTATGCAATTCGGTTGTGTTATGAGCTTCGACCAATGACAGCGGAGGCTATGCGACCACCGGACCTCCCGTATACGCAGCTTACTGCAGTCGCACCCAGGTGCAATGAAGCAGATCTAGTCATCTGACCTGACGCGCTCGTACCGCGCGCGCACACACACATGCAATCAACACGTGAGGCCTTGTTCAGGTAACTTTACTAGTACCATTCCCGGGCTGTTTCCAGCAGCAAAAGAGGAAAAGAAAACGCAAGCACAGAGTACCCCTTTCCCCATCCGTCGCTCAGACCCATACTCGCGGCCACTTAGACTGCATAAACTCTCTGTTCTTGTGGGGAAGAATTGGAGCTTTCGAGCTGTTCGAGCGCGGGCTTACTAATTCGAACAGAACAGTGATCTACTTACTTGATTATTGGTGTGGATAAGCCCCCGGCCGCCTCATAACACCGCTCAGAATCGGCGATGACATATCAATGCTTCTACTCTTCTTTTGTCTACAAGAAGGGTATGGCGTCGTGAAGGTTAGGCGTCTGATTCAAGCTCCGTGGTTATCGGGTTTGTCAGCTTTTAGCGCTGACGTGCGGATTGGGCTTGCTACAATAACATCGTCAGTTCCTAATTAGGCGTGGTCAGGTCGTTTACTGATCGTCCGAGGTGGGCTTGGTTGTAGTGGAGGGGGTTGTGGGTTCGGACGAGTTGTGGAATGCTGCACACGATCGACGCTGCTCTGGTGTATAAAAACTTGGGTTGTGCCATCTGTCTTGATATGGTACAAAGCAACAGTTCCACAGACTCTGTTGACACTGCACCACTACCACCACGATTACCATGCCGTCCTATCCTACGACCTACTCCGCCTGGCGCCGCAGCGGAGCCCAAGGCACCAAAGACGCACCTCTTTCCATCCAGATGTCTTCGAGCGAAACCCTCCCCCCGACTCTCGGCCCAAACGACGTCGTAATCAAGATCCACGCCGTCTCGCTCAACTACCGCGAACTCGCTATGCTGGACGGTACCTACCCAGCCGCGTTCCTGGACAGGGGAATCCCGTGCTCGGACGCCGCGGCTGAGGTCGTGGCAACGGGGACCGCGGTGTCGCGATTCCGGCTCGGGGATCGGGTAAGTGCTAATTGTTGTATTGGGAAGACATTCGAGGGCGCGGATGATGGGTACGATGTCGGGGTGGGGACGACGGCGGAGGGCGTGCTGAGGGAGTACGCGGTGTTTAATGAGGAGCATTTGGTTATGGCGCCGGGGCATTTGAGGTGGGAGGAGGTGGCGACGCTGGCGTGTGCGGGCGTTACGGCGTGGAATGCGCTGGATGGGTTGAAGAACGTGCCGGAGGGGGGTTTTGCGCTGTTGCAAGGTGAGTGGTGTTGCGGCTTTGTGTGACTGAGAGGGATCGGCTTTTAACGCGGGTGTGTAGGTACGGGTGGAGTGAGCATGTTTGCGCTTATCCTCTGTCTCTCCGCGGGTCTGAAGCCCATTATCACATCCTCGTCAGACGCGAAACTCGCGGAGATCAAGAAGCTGGATCCCTCCATCCAGGGCCTCAACTACAAGACCGTCGCCGACCAGGGCGCTGAGATCCAGCGTCTCACCAACGGACGCGGCGTCCATTTCGTTATCAACAACAGCGGTCCTGCGTCTCTGATGCAGGATATTGGCTTTCTTGCTGAGCGCGGCGGGACGGTTTCTATGGTAGGCTTTTTGGGCGGGTTTGGGGCCGATTGGGCTCCAAGCGATATTATGCGGTTGATGTTTAAGTCGGCCAAGTTGAAGTGAGTGATTCATTTGTTCTTCTCAAGCCCGACCTTGAGCCGTTTCTGTATTGCGAGGAGGCTGACGATGAGTCCAGGGGCATTCAGATGGGCACGCGCAATGATTTCGAAGAGATGAACAGGTATCTGGAAGAAAAGAATGTGCACCTTGATGCATTGCTTGAGGAGAAGTCGTTCAAATTCGAGGATGCAGAGAAAGCGTACCAGTGCTTGGCATCTGGAAAGAACCGTGGCAAGATTGTGATTGAGATGGCATGAGTGGGCGGTTGACAGAAACTCAGTCCAGACAAGGTCGCTCGTTCTAGCTGCTTCCAGGAAATATACTAGTCACAGCAAGGCTTCATCAATATATCAGTAGCGATGGAGCTTATCCTCATCAATCTAGGGCATCTGAAACGGTAGCCTAGCGGTATGAGCCCAAACACCACCGTTCGCAAGTCCCATAGGAAGGACTGAGGCAAGGTCGTGGGTTCGATCTGTGATAAAACCAAAAGGACAAAAAGTAGGCTAGCAAAGGCCCAGAGTGAAAGACCACAAAGGTCCACCTGGCCGGAGGCAGGCTCTTTAACCTAAGGATGCTTCAACGACCAGCTGTAAAGTAACGACGACGTGTTCCTCTGGTCGGCGAGCGCTTGGGTGTGTCTGAGGTTTTCGACTGCTCTGGATCAGAGGAGACGGGCGGTTCTTTTTGCTTCGATGCCGTCTATATAGTGTTTGCTCGTGACAAGCCCAGTGCGGATGTGCCATGTCTTGTGCACTATTTTTGAAAATGCATCGTTGTGTAAATGTTGAAGATAGGTAGAGTTACAATTGCCAACTTTTACTCGCAAGTCTCGCACTCGTATCGGCTCTCACTGCATGACATTACAACTGCGTGGGGCTGAAAGCTCTCAACTCTTTACTTGCTCATCCCTTGAGGCTCGGTAGGTTGCGAAGGTGATTGAAGGTTTGATGGGAGCCACTGCGTTGAGATAGAATTCGGATGCGACTGCTTGAATTGTCTTTGAGAGACGACGGCTTTGGATATATACTGCACCTTGCCCACTCCTACGAGACACTGGACACTTTTGAAGATTCAATGATGGAAAAGCATACTTAACAAACCAAATCAACAGCGTAGCCATCATAAAAAGCCTTGCATCTAATTAAATTGGGCAAATTAGAGCTGAAGCCCTCTAGTCAGGATATATCTCCTGCAGTTTGCTAAGTGCCTCATCGGAGCTGGCAAGGTGCAGTAGCTGTGTGCTGAGCTTTGTGGGGTAAGCGGTATGGCTGAATGAGGAAGGGGTTGCTAGGTGAGTGCCGCAAGTACAGCTCACCCACTGGATGTGGCTCCATGTTCTGCATCGACAACACTAGATTCTTTCCTACCACATTTCAAGCTTAGTGTTTAGAGCCACTGACAGAAACATGTTTCATTCAATCATACGCTCGTCAGCACTCCCTTCTCCCGGCCCCTGCGTCACTCATGCTTACGTCCTGTAATCACCGTTGATGGTAACATACTCATGCGAGAAATCACACGTCCAAAACACAGCCTCCTCGCTTCCCTTACCCTCACTAAGCTGCACCTTAATCTCCAAATCCTCGGCTTCGAGAATCTTTGCCGCCCGAGCTTCATCCACCTGCTCCGGCTCGCCCTTAACCAGTAACTTCAGTTCCTCGCTGCCGTCCGAGGGGATGAAGCTCACGCTCGTCTCCTCGGGTACCACGCCCTCGACGTTCTCCGCATACCCAGTTGCGCACAGAATGCGGCCCCAGTTCGCGTCCTTGCCGTAGAGTGCGGTCTTGACGAGCGGGGAGCGTGCGATGGTAGAAGCCACGCGGTGGGCGTCTTTGTAGGTGGCAGCGTTGGTGACGCGGATGGTGACGAATTTTGTCGCGCCTTCGCCGTCGCGGACGACGAGTTTGGCAAGGTCGATGGAGAAGTCGGTGAGGGTTTGCTGGAACGCGGCGAAGTCGGGGGAGGAGGTGGAGGTGATGGGACTACCGCCGGCGGCGCCGTTGGCCAGGATGGCGACCGTGTCGTTGGTCGAGGTGTCGCCGTCGATGGAGATGCTGTTGAAGGACTTGGTGATGGCGGATGTGAGCGCGGATTGCAGGGGCGCTGCGGCGATGGGCGCGTCGGTGCAGATTACGCCGAGCAGGGTCGCCATGTTCGGGTGGATCATGCCTGCGCCCTTGGTCATGCCCGCGATGCGGTACTCCTCGCTGCTGCTGGGGAGGGTGAAGGTACGGGAGACGAGTTTAGGGAATGTGTCGGTGGTGCAGATGGCGCGCGCGGTGGAGAGCCAGTGGTCGTGGGTGGCGCCCAGGTTGGAGTATGCGGTGGGAATTTTGGAGAGAATCTTTTGGATGGGGAGGCGCTGGCCGATGACACCGGTGCTCATGACTATGCTGCGGCTCTGGCCATCGTCCTCGCCGTTATTGTCTTTGACAAAGGCCTGGTCGGTTTCGCGGCCCATGAGGGTTGCGTCCTCGATACCGCCTTTCCCTGTGACGGCATTGGCGCAGCCGCTGTTGATGATGACAGACCGGATGCCATTGCCCTTCCTGCTCTTCAAGAGGTTTCGGCTCACTGTGACAGGGGCCGCCTGGAATTTGTTGGTGGTGAAGACGGCAGCACCGGCGCAGGGCTCGTCAGATGCGATAAGGGCGAGGTCGTCGAAGCGGGTGTTTGAAGCTTTCACGCCAACGTGTGCGCTTCCGGCTTTGAAGCCGAGAGGGTACGTGCCGGTGGTTGGTATGTACTTCTTCTTCGCGGCGGGGATGGTGCCGTCGCCTGGCGCTGCATAGCTTCGTGTTTGCGAGGCGAAGATGCGGTGGGTTCGCGCAAGGAAACGGGGGTTGGGGCGTGCGAGGGACATGATGAGGGACGATTGAGCCAACTGGTCCTCGACGATGTGTACGACTGCTCTGTGGTGATCTCAATCGTTATCACTGAAGGACGAAACGCGCGCAATCGCAAATGACGCAGGATAACCTCACGAGGGCAAGCAAGCTCCAACGAACAGCTCCAAAAAGCGCCTTTTCTGACTCAATTGCGTTAGAATCCGTATGCACATACCTCTCAAGCTCCTTATATACAAAAGACTCGCTCAATTGACCGCCTGCGCCCTACAAAAATGACTCCCAACACCCTTTTTGAATGACTGTTCCTTCGTTCCAAAATTCCCGCGTCCAACAACGCACTGCGATCGTCGTCCGCCGCTATCGGGCACAGCCCGCTAAGCCTATCCCGTCATGGCCCCACTGCAGTGCAGCCGTTTCGTTTCCACTTCTAGCTCCACAGCAGCAGCAACGCGCCCGACGTCGAGCCCATGAGATAGCAGAGCAGAATGCAGTACCATGTCACCACCAGCCGCTCTGGCCGCGCCACGTACGGCGACGCAATGAACAGCAGCGTCGCGGTGGGCAAGCTCGCGGGGATCGAGAGGCGCAGCCCGGCCGCGAGGTTGGCCAGAAACGCGCAGAGCGCGAGGGAAGGTTGTGCGAAGGGGATGTTGTGAATGCCGTAAAGAATCAGGCACTGCGACGCTGCGAGACTCAGGATCAGGGCGAGCGTGCAGTACTCGATGATGTTGCGGTGGCGCACATATAGTGGTTCGTGGCGCGTGGGCAGCGCGACCGATGCGGCTGCAAGAGGCAGGAGGGTCTTCTGCTCGGCGATGTAGGTGTGCATGTTTGCTTTGGATTGTGGAGTGTGTGTGGACTCGATCGTGGATGGGGAACAGAGCGAGTGGATTGGCTTCGTCGAGTCTTCTCTCTGGTAACCTTGGAAGCCTGCTTCCAAGACATTATTAAAGGACTGACCGCTGCCGGCTGTCTCATCATAACTGCCGGAACAGGACCAAGTCTCGCATGCCCGACCTCGATGATTCAATCACGACGCTATCTCCTCGAAGCAGTCTTGTGTGTTACCAATATATCTTTGTGACTGCGCTGAAAGCATTTGCATTGAATATAGCAGACTTGGTGTGCTCCGCGGCAGCAGTCACAGATGCCTTTGTACTGCTTGATGTACAAACCTGCTGCTTTACCATTCAAACCGATGTCTTCTAGTGCAGCCTACGAGGATGCGTCGCGTTCAACACACTCGCATAAGAAAAGCTGCAACCGGACAACTGTCTAGGAAACGTGCAGGCACTTGAGCCTCATAGCTGACCCGAAAACGGCCCAATCCGTGTCCAGCAATCCGCTAGCCGCACGCAGCACATCGAAACAGACCACTGTGCATCACTCTCCGTAGCACGCGTGTCTCTCGAGAACAGAACAGAACTGCATCCCCACGCTCGCCCTGCCGGCTATAAGCTTTCGTGTGCAGCAGGGTACACTGCACGTCCGGCTCTGCGAGCAGTGAAGCCCAAAGCACACTCTCAACACAATGAGCACCGCCACGCGCAACCTCCCGTCTTCGGCCCGCGCGACAAAGAAGCAATGCAAACTCTCGTGACTATGGGAAAATCCGCACCCGTTTCGTTCACCATGTTTGCTTTTCTTGGTTGAAACGGGTATCTCAATGTTCACACTGCGCTCAGCGCGCCACAATCTGGGCCCAAAAGTCGTAAAGTTTCGTTTCAGACTCGACATGGGGTAGATAGTTATTGCGGAAGTCCGAGTATCTGGGGCTGGTGGCGGGCCTACCCACGCAAGCCGCCTTGGTGTCATCTACGAAAGTAGCTACGGACTCTGCGAGAAATTTTGCGCCGTGGACAAGGCGTGCGCTGTGGGCTTCTGATATTTGTTTGTTCGGGGACAATGGAGAAAGGGTTTATCTATTCGGGCCGCCCTGGAAGCAACAAGCTCTTTGTGCTATCCTCGGACGATTGTGAATGTTGTAATTGCAACTGTCTTTGTTGCTACTCATACCGTCGTGTACCCGTCTTTGTCGAGGCTATTCCAGAACGCTGCACAACACAACCGGCTATACATAGGCTCCCTTCAGCAAGGGGCACCGTTCGGCTATCGTTGGTGGCGCCGACGTCGACAGGTGACGTGCAGCCACGATGGCCATGATGGGTGAGCTGGTGCGCGTGGTACTTATCGAAGGACGAGACCCATCGCACACGCCGACAGAAATCGTGCCAGGCCAACAAATGCAAGGTGCTACACCGTCGTCATCGTCTTCTCCCTTGCCAACCGTTAGGATACAACAGGCGACCATCTCCCAGGCGCAGTTATTCACCGTTCCGCTTGACACCATGACGACGAGCATCGCGACAGCACCGACATCGACGGCCGAGTCTGTGGCTCCTGCACAAGCACGGCAGGGCCTTTCCGCTGGGGCAATCGCTGGATTCGCCTTGATCCCTGTCGCCGTCCTCCTCATCTCAGTGGGGATATTTACCTTCTTCCGGCTGCGCAAGCGTCGCAGACAGGGCACTGTCATCCGCCACATTAGCCCGTCACCTCCGCCTCCACCAACCGTACCAAAGAAAGACTTTGGCTCGCCAGCCAGCTCGTTTGACTCCGCTGCAACCGGGGAGAAGGCACGAAACATGAGTGTGATGAGCCCGCCACCCGCGCAAACAGGCTGGAGTCCAATTCAGCGGTCGCCGCCGCCACGGCCCTCGCACGACTCCACAGTCCATCACAATCCGTGGAAAGAACCGATTCCAAAGATCTCGGCAGATATCACAACAGTGAAGCGGCTGGAGGTCCCGCCAAGAAACGCAATCGAGGCTGGACTCGACAGCCCTATTGATCGTAGCAGTCCTTTCAGGTTGAAGCGGGGAGACACGCACAAGAGAAGCAGCTACGACTCGGACCTGATGAGTGCCTGGCCTGCGCCCCCACAGCCGGTAGCGCAGCCAGCTCCATTGCAGCCATCACGCGCGGGCAAGTCGTACATGGAGAGGAGGTCCATTAGCGCGGAGTACTTTGCGCAGGAGAAGGAGCGAGATGATGCGCGAGGAACACCGCGGTATTGGGAGAATGTCAAGCTAGGCTTTAGCCCTGGTCCAGGGCCTACATTCACATCGCGCTGAAGAAACAGCAGATGAGCATGGAGAAGCATCATTAGTTGTATTTAGACGGAAGTCATCAAGGCATCATTAGCGTGGCGTTTGCATGTTTCGATATACCCTTGGGAGGAAGGCTTGTAGATAGACTGTTCAATCTTGCATTGCGTCTGTAAATATGTTAACGACTGAATCGAACTAATGACTGGTCCGACACACCCTCTGAAGCCGCTCGTAAAATGCTAATTTCTCTCAGGAAATGTTCCTTGCAACACCCTTGTTTCGAAGGAAGCCACATAGCTCGTTATGGTTGCGATCGTAAAGGGATGCCGTGGGGACGCCATTCGGATGCTGGGTGGGTGGCCAGGCGTTACAGAGTGCCGAGACAGACGGCTCTGGTTGTTGTGCAATTTCTGTTGGCTTGTAGAGCGTTCACGCTCGCGCAAGCATGCCTCTACGCGCCCTCAATCGCTTGATGCGCAACCCCTGCAGCCGCAGTTGACGCACTGGATGTCCTGGTTCTCCTTCATCTGTTCCTTGGGCACGCGACAGATGCACGTCGACCTAAAGTTGGTTTCCTTGGTCTGGATGCACCTTGTGCAGCACAGATTCTCGTAACCCTGCTTCTTCCACTTGGCGATCAACATGGCGTCCGCATAGCCGTTCTTGAGCAGGTAGTCGTACAGCTGCTTGCTGATGGCCTCCTTCTCGTAGTAGAGGTCGTAGATGTATCGCGAGCGCTGGTGGGTGATCTGGAAGATGGGCCATGTCATCTCGTACTTCTTCTTGCCCTCGTGCGAGGCGTTCTCGGCGTCCTTCATCTTGTTCTGGAACTCGAGGAGCGTATCCTCCAGGTCTTCGAAGCCATCTGGGGGAGCCTTCTTGGAGGCGCGTGCTGTGCGGATTGGCGGCATGATAGACGTCTTGTTGCAGATATGCCCTGCGTTGGTACGGAGCTGGCGGGGTACTTCAGACGCGACGTTCGAGTTGTTTTGGCGTGGCGGGATTTCTGGTGTTCCTGCAACGCATCTGGCCATCCACAACTTTCAGAAAGCGCTGACGGAGCGAACCGCGCTAGCAATCCGCCAAGCTCCTCTCCACCGAGCCGCATCGTCACTCCATAGCAAGCAGCGTGCACACTCGAGCTCCGCAACACCGCCAACATGGTCATCAATCCCACCTACCTTGCCCAGCGCACGCGCTCATGTACGAACTACGTCTGACACATCCATTGAGACACCCGGAGCGCTAACGCGAGCACAGCGGTCAACTGGACCGATGCGAAGAAGAGGGTCATCCACAGCTACCGGGACTGGCTGCGATCGGTACGTCTGCCCTGGCCGAGCTCTGCGATTTGAAGAGGACACTGTGGATTTTGGGGCGCATGTGTCCACTGGACGGCGTGAGGGAAGACCGTAGAAGTGGGCTGGAAGAGAGACCGACAGAGCGACGAACGGCATCGCAGCAGAAGCTGACACGACACGACAGGCACCCGAGATCCAGACCATGTACTCGCTGAACATGCCCGTGTCCACGTTGCGGACCAAGGTTCGCCAAGAGTTCGAGCGGCACCGATATGTGAATCAAATAAAAACGGTCGACGTGCTGCTGTTCAACAGTCACCAGGAGTTCCAAGAGACCATGAACTACTGGAAGCAGTTGTCACACGTTCTCAAGTACTTCAGGGCCGAGGAAGAGCCCAAGGCGAGGTTGCAAGCGAACTTCATCAACGGCTTCTTGGAGGTACGTTACCCAACATCCTCGACGTCTGCCATATCATGGGCGACAGTGCTGATTTGAACTTGCAGGGACGTAACTGAGTGCACACGACAGCCTGGGGCTAGGAGCGAAACAAGACAAAGAAAGCATGTATATAGCTTTGTCACAATACCATTTCCTTTCTCGTGCGCCAATCCGTAGATGCTACCTGTGAACGCCTGCAATGCAATGACCGGCCGAATTTAAATTAATGGCAACCCTTCCTTACTGCTCCATCTGGTTGATGAACTCTTCTCTCGAGACAGTGAACTTCTCTGTAACGACATCGCACATGTTCATCAGATCCTCCAGCCCCTTCTCCAAGACCTGGTACACACTGACGTTGTCTGTGTTTGTCAGTGGTCTATTCCTGTACACGAAGATCACCAAGCTTACCGTAGGTCTGGATACGCAAGTTCATCTTGGTCTCTGAAGGGTGGGGAATAGAGTAACCGCAAAACTCGACATCAGGGCTGAACGGGTTGTTAAATTCTATGATCCAGCAGACGCCGCACCATTCATGCTGGTGGAGAGAGACTCACTTCTTCATGATAATATATCTCAACGCGTTGCCAAGCGTGTGATCCTCGCCATCAAACTGAAAAGAGGCAGCGCTCTCGGTCGCGCCTGGCAACTGCACAGCGTTAGTATCCCCAGCGCACAAAATCAATTTGACTCCAACATACGACACGGATCCTGTCGCGGTCTACGGAGGCATCAATTTCATCACCATGCTCAGACGCAGGGTCGATGATTTTGGGCGCAACCTTCTCTGCAGTGGCGGCGGGCATTTTTGCTTGATTTTTCAGGTAGTTTCCTTGCTCTTTCTAATTTACTGGGTTCTCTGGAGATTTTGTATGTGCGACTGGTGATTTGGGTTGTTCTTTGTAGGCCTGAAAGCGTGACTTCGCGATACCAAAAGTTTTCCCTGGGGCGCGAACTCGGTTCGGCGAATCAGTGGTGGCTTACTTTTTTTCAGCCTTGCGGCCGCCGCTAGCCTGTGACGTGGGACGTGGTAGCGTCTGGCGTGGGGTAGATTGTGCCTCCGATCTCATCTCAACTTTTCTTTGACTGCACAACAACTGCCATTGAAGCCCGAGTCCACCTACGAGCTTCAACTAGAACAATTTTACCTGATATACACACTTCCACCGCCACAATGCCGCGCGCCGCAACCCTCAACCGCGACACCAACGAGACCAAGATCCAGGTGTCGATCAACCTGGATGGCGGCGAGCTGCAGCCATACGCGCACTCGGACTTCTGGGCTGCGCTGGACAAGAAGAACCTGAACGGCGAGGGCGAGAAGATTGAGAAGGAGCACGCCACACAAAAGTCGACCTCGCAAGAGATCGCCGTTGACACCGGCATCGGCTTCCTCGACCACATGATCCACGCCATGGCGAAGCACGCGGGCTGGTCGCTGCGCATCCGGGTCAAGGGCGACCTGCACATTGACGACCACCACACCTCGGAAGACGCATTCCTGGCGCTGGGATCGGCGTTCAAGGATGCGCTGCAGGGCTCGACGGGCCTCGCACGCTTCGGCCACGCCTACGCACCCCTCGACGAGGCCCTCTCGCGCGCCGTCATCGACCTCAGCAACCGTCCCTACTGCGTCACCGATCTCGGGCTCAAGCGCGAGAAGCTCGGCGACCTCAGCTGCGAGATGATTCCTCACTGCCTGCAGAGCTTCGCCCAGGCTAGCGGGACGACCCTGCACGTCGATTGCATACGCGGCGACAACGATCACCACAGGGCTGAGAGTGCCTTCAAGGCGCTTGCTGTTGCTATTAGGCATGCGACTACTGTCGTTAAGCAGTGGGAGGGTGAGGTCAGGAGTACCAAGGGTGTGCTCTACTAGATGTGAAGAGTCTGGGATAATACGTACATACCATGAATGAATTAACGGCTGAGACGTTGTGTACAATAAACCACACGAACATAACAATTCTTTGATCCAATGGGATCGAATTGTGACGTAAAGTCCGAGCTTGCTTGAACGGTTCAATAAGGTGTAGGCTCGGATCCATTGGCTGAGAGAGAGAAGGGGGTCACTCCAGAGACCGCCTGATGCACTGGTTGGTTGATTTGTGATCCATGGTCGCTACTACCCCTTCTGGACTGAACCAAGGTATGGACTGAGTCTGTACTTCATATACCGTCGCACAACTACCTTCACTACTGAATTCTAACCACGACGCAAATCCCCGACTCGTCAAATCAAGCCAGAAGACAGTACCTAGACACTACAGGATCCAAAAGCACCTTTTGCTACAATGGCGCTCTCGCAGATATGCTTACGGCTCAGATCAATGCTATCACTGCCTTGCTCCCAAAAAGTACCGGCCGCCTTCAGCATCCCTGTAGAAGATTCAGAGCTCCAAGCCCAAAGGCTACTGGGCGCCTTCAACATCCCTACAGAAATTATCCAGGAAATTGCTTCGCACCTCGATGTAGTATCCAAAGTCTCGCTTGCGCTGACCAGCCGAACGTTGTACACGATCTGTCTCCCTGAAGACTTGGCCATGGAAGAGTCGGAGAGAGGGCAGCTGGCACTCTCGTTGGAGCCTAGCCTACCCAATTACTACTACTGCCATTCTTGTGCAAAGCTACATGAGCAACCTGCGCCATGGGACAAGCTGGCTTCTTGGGATTCTAGGTTCTGGACGTGTGCACCATTGAGCTCTGTTTACTTGGCCTCGAAAGTTATATACCCCTACGCACGCGCAGTCATGAACCGTCACTTTTACGGACCCGAGCATGGCCCTACTCTAGATAAATTCAGCCATCAGAGCGAGCAGGAAGCGGGCAGTACAAGAACTGTGCAGAAGACCTCACAATGCGCACGAATTGTCGATGATCAGCTGATCGTATCCATCAGGATGAACATCTCACACCGCCGTGGCAATGCGCAGGCACTTAGGAGGCATCTGATTGACCACCGTCTCCACGTCTGCGAGCACCTTCATCTCGGACGAGAAAACGAATACCGCTATCGGTCACAGATCCCCGAAACGGTTCAAAGAGGAGACAAGCGAGGCAGATTCACAGAGTGCTGCAATTCTTACGGCTCCTGTGTCTTCTGTCTTACCGACTACAGCATCGATATCGCTTGGCAAGGCGATGAAAAGGGGTATATCATCAACATTACCACTTATCGCGTGCTGGGTGACTGTCGATCACCAAACAGCATGGTGTGGCGAACCATGTCCAAACACCTTATACAAAACAGATCCATACGTAAATTTCACTATCGACTTGGTTATGCCAGAGACCTCTGGAATACAGCAGACGGTATCGTAGACGAAACACAAGGGAAATGGGCTCAGACGTCTAAGAAGAATACACCCGATGAAGATCGATGCCTGGAGCGTCGTGCATTCTGCGGCACCACGAAGCATACGTGTCTCAATCCCTTACGTTGCATGAACTTGATTTGAGTTCCCAAAGATTTTGTGGAGGGATTCGACAAAGAGAGAACGAAGGAATAGTAGAAGATTCCAAATGCGTGGCCACCATAAGGGTTATAGTCTTCCAGAGTCTTCGTCGGCTAGTATTGAAGGGCTCCGATCAAAGAGCTGCTTGTTAAAATGTCAGACCACGCGGTGCCTCATGCATAATAAAAGCGCCATGTCAGTTCTTGTAAGAATACAAGATGACTCTTCGATCAGGGTACCTACAGTCTGATTGGTGTAGTGTATGGAAAAGACATACTTATGAAAGACTGCTACGCGTTTCATTAGTTATGTCGAGTTTCTTCTCTTCAACTATTGTATCTTAAATCGATAGATAGAAAGTTACCCCATATAAGTCAATCTTGACGTTACGCAAAAGCGGTGCATCGAACTCTGCAGATAGCAACGGCCTCTTTGAGCGCTGTAAATTTCCGGCTGCGAAAACAAAGAAGTCACTTAGACACACACTTCAGCGCACAGAAATGAATCTTGTATATTGTATTGGGTATATCTCGTATTAGTATCTCAAACCTTATGCATCACATCGTGAGATAGGCTGTTCTGTCAGGACAAATAATCTGGAATCACTCGTCAGTGATGATTCGTAGCTTGAGCTCCTCCAGCCTCAACCGCCCTTCATTGTAAGCACCGTGTATATCAAGTGATATGTCAAATTTGAAATTATTTTTGTACTGCTTGTGTCTGTGTATCTTATGTGAACAAGCTTGTCGAGACAGGCTGTGATTATGTGATCAGCCGCCTGGCTCGTCTGGCTTTTCGACGACAATGTGAGAGGTCTGGAGCACTTCCTTGATGACGTTGAGCTGGTATAGAGTGAAGTGAGGACGCATATTGCCGGGAGACGTGTGTTTGCTCTCTCTGAGTCGTTGTAAGCAATTATCGTGTTTGGGCTGGAGGATAGGATTTCTGTGTAAAGCCTTACTTCATAGCGATGGTGGCCGCATCCTTGAGAATGATACCACGTATTGACGTAGATCTGTCAACTCTCCGAACTTACAGTACCTTGCCAGCTCCGAGTGACCACTTGACAATTTTGAAGGATCCAGATAAAAGAGAGTGCCAGGGATAAGGGAATAATTAACGGTGTAGCCATCTTAATAGCTATAACTTTTTAGAAGTCCGCTTCAATCAGCTTGAAGGCCTTCAGTGTCTTACATTACCCAAGTGGCTACCCGGAGCTCATAAAATGCTGTAGGAACGATCCAAGAATAGGTGAGCAAAATGTCTCTCAGAGCTGTTTAAGATGAAGTACATTTCTGGGCAAGCAAGCATCATGCAGCCACCAGCAGCGTCAGTAGAGATGGAAATCCATTGAGGTAATCGACTGTGCCGAGAAAGACATGAAATGATGCTTTGTTATAAATCGCCTTGATTGTTTGTGTAAACCTCAGAAACATTGTTTGAAGGTAGGAGTCTTCGGCACTATTCTTGCCGAATGACAAGCCCCACACAAGCGCTGCATGGATGGTGGGATGAAGCCAGCGGGGTATCTCATCGTCGCAAGAGCACACAATTATCCCGCCATCTACACCGATACAGGAATCTTAGCCAACACGGTACTGCACTTTGCTGTTTCTGAACAACATCCCACGCCATGGAACAATTATTGCGCCAAACACATAACGCCATCGACCCCACTTGACAGCCAAAAGGCAATGCGAAGAGAAGCATAAGAAGGAGCATTCGCCCCTCGTTCATTGACTTCAGATACCATATCGTTCTCTCAAGTCATCTCATCGCCTCACAATGTCGTCCGGAAAGACTGTCACCCTCAACACTGGTCACAAGATCCCGTATGTTTGACCCTGTGCGATATCACTGCCAGCACTCTACTAATGCTTCGACGCTAGTCAATTAGGATACGGCACATGGCAAGCCGCTCCTGGTGAGGTTGGTAATGGTGTGTATGAGGCCTTGAAGATCGGTTACAGGCACCTTGTACGTCCTTTAAGCCCTGCCGTCACAGAACCGCTGGATTCCGACCCGTACGAACCTCTTACTGACATACCTTGTAGGATCTTGCTAAGATGTAAGTTCCTCAACCCCACATGATGTGCAATCTCCATCCGAACTTATGCTGGTAGCACCCGCATGATCATTTTTCATGGGTCTTACCAGCAAACTGAAGCTGAGATACTTCTCAGTGGACGTATGCGGCAAGCTTGGACCACAGCCCCACAATCCACCACTCAGAGCCTTGACTAATGATTTTCGCACCAATCAGCTACGAGAACCAGAGGGAGGTCGCAGAAGGCATCAAGCGAGCTTTCAAGGACATTCCTGGCCTGAAGCGTGAGGACATCTTCATCACGTCCAAGCTCTGGAACACACAGCACAAACCTGAGCATGTCGAGGCTGCTTTGGATGACACACTCGCTGAGCTCGAGCTTGACTACCTTGACCTCTACCTCATTCACTGGCCCGTGAACTTCGGGCCAGGAAAGGACCCTCACGCTGATCTATTCCCTGCCACTGCCGATGCTAACGAGGTCAATATCGACAACTCCGTCCCCAACAGCGAGACATGGAAGGCAGTCAACAAGCTTCCCAAGAGCAAGGTCCGCTCCGTCGGTGTGTCCAACTTCACTTACCAGAACCTGAAGGCTCTGATCGAGAAGACTGGACTCGTTCCCGCTGTCAATCAGATTGAACGCCACCCCATCCTCCCCAGCAAGGAACTCATCACCTACGCCAAGGAACAGAACATCCACATCACCGCTTACTCCGCGTTCGGCAACAACTTCTTCAACATCCCTCTCTTGATCACTCGCCCTGAAGTCAAGGCCATTGCTGAGAAGAAGGGCGCGACTCCTGCTCAGGTCATACTTGCATGGAGTCAGGTTGGCGGACACTCCGTCATTCCCAAGTCTGTCACCCCTTCCAGGATTGCAGAGAATTTCAAGGAAATCGAGCTTGATGAGGAGGATGTTGCTGCTATCCAGAAGTTCTCTGATGAGCATCAGGGTCGCAGGAGGTACAATGTGCCGTACACTGCAAACAAGCCTCGCTGGAGCATCAATATTTTTGACGAGCCCGAGGAGCAGGAAGCACCTAACAAGGTCGTGCTTTGAGGAAGGAATTTGAGTACATGGTAGCCTCTCAATAAAGACATATCTTTTTGAACTTCTTTCTGAGCATCAATGAGTATCAAGACGGGCACCGAGCAGCAGTTTAGTGCTGACATAGCTTAAAGTCTCCAATGAGACACTTGACCACATCAAGAAAGGCTTCAGATCTGATTGGCCCAGCCTGGGTCACCTTGGACTTGTAGAATACGACTACGCATCTGATTGGTGCGGCAAACTCTTCCCGCTTTAAATTGGTCGGAGACGGCAAGATGCTGTAGATTTATTAAACGTATTCGACACCTGCACTCTGGAGACTTTTCCTGATGGCATCATATTCTTCAGGCCAAGATATCAGAAGGTGAAAGGCAATTTCGACGTTCTGCCGTACCTCCGGAGCCAGCCTGTTGATGCTCCTCCGAAAGTGTCCAGGATTGGCAAGACTTACGAAGATCAGGAGCGGCACCTCGAATCAGAGAGATGTACGATTCTCTCAGTCTGCTGGTCTCTCGGTTCAAGAAACTTCGCACACTGGCCATTTATCGTAGTAAGAACGTCCCCAAGAGCCTGTGCATAGTGCAACCTGTGTTGGGAGCATCACCCGAAACATCATATACTCGCGAACTGCAGTCGCTACAAAAACGAGGGTGTGGACAGGGTTATGCATGATTACTGTAGATTATCTCATGCTTAAGCCCTCCAAGGAAAAGGCCATGGTGTAGCAGCGCGCGACGGGTATTATAAATCTGCCGAACAGCGGGACGGCAATTGGCATGTGCGACCGTTGCGAGTGGGGATGATAAAAACGACCCTTGTATAGTCCGTGCTCTGACGAATCAGCACCATGGAATTGTTGTCAGCATTTAGGCCCAGTAGCATTTGTGGAGAAAAGTCCTGATCTTGCACAGTTGTTGTATAGCTCCGACTGAGATAGGAAGGGACGTCCGCAGCGACGAAGATATGTCTTGTCGCGTAGCCCCTCGACTGCTGAACGACCTGTTCCTCAGCAGATATGGCGGCAATGAGCATTCTCGAGGGTGTTCTGTACACCAATGTGATTGCTTTGACTGTGTCACTTCTTTTGACTTACCTCATAAGCACGGTGGTGTATAGAGTGTACTTTCACCCTCTTGCAAGATTTCCTGGCCCCTTCTGGGCCAAGATTAGTACTGTTCCTGCGTGGTGGCACACTCGCAAACAAGACAGACACTTGTGGCTTCTCAGTCTGCAAGAGAAATACGGTACGTACACCCAACCGAATTGAAGACGATAATACTGCACCTTGCCAGCTCCGATGAGACACTTGGCAAACTGCATGGAGTACATTTTGACTGGAGGGCTTCAGCTTTAATTGGCGCGATTCAATTGAACGCAAGGCTCTTTTTGATGGCTACGCTGCTGATTGGGTCTGCCAAGTAGTTGTATTTCCATCATTGAGTCCTTCAAAAGTGTCGAGTGTCTCGCCCGGAGCTGGCAAGATGCAGTGGAGTCTGACCAAGCAGGACCCGAATACCGATATGAGCCCAACAGTGTTTGTCTCAACACACCTTCAGCCTATAAACACATATTCGGTCCCAAGGGCAATGTGAAGAAGAGCGAGTATTACTCCGTATGGCCCAAAACTGTAAATCACATCAACACTTGGAACGCTACGTCTGTCCCAGTACATGCCAGAAAACGTCGTATCCTCAACTATGCGTTTTCTGAGAGCGCGCTGAGAAGTGCAGAGGTCTTTGTGCACTCCAATGTTGACCGCTGGCTGGAACTGCTTGGAAGAAGGAAAGAGAGGGGCGAAGAATGGACAAGTTCAATCGACATGGCTGATCAAGTCACGTACTTGGTATTCGATATTCTTGGAGACCTATGCTTCGGCAAATGTTTTGATATGAAGGAGCCGGACAGCAACTTGAGACATATCCCGGAGGTCATGATTGGGTTTCTGCAACTTATGAATCCTGTCGGTATGCCCTGCTCCACGCAAAACTTGTCGCTAATAAGCTGGAGATTGCTTTTTCTCCGTTCAGCTCGTTATACGTTTGGTTGAAGCCTCGAGGCCTTGATCGACTTCTCGCTGCTGCGACACCGCCTGCCGTTCAGAAATGGGGTGATTTCGTGGACGATTGCCTTGCGAAACGGACTGCTAAGCAGCGCGACTTGGAAGAGAAACCCGTGCCGGAGGCAGAAAAGCGAAAAGACTTCTTCCACTGGCTGTTCGATGCGAAAGATCCCGAGTCAGGGACTGGCTACTCGCTTCCTGAGTTGTACGCAGAGTGCGAGCTCCTGACCATCGCAGGAAGTGACACGACAGCCATTGTTATCTCGGCGGCCTTCTTCTACCTCTCACGTAATCCATCCGTGCAAGCAAAGCTTGCACAGGAGATCCTTTCGACATTTGGCGACTTCGACGATATCAAAGCCGGCCCTGAATTGCAGTCCTGCAAGTATCTCACCGCTTTCTTGACCGAAGCCATGCGCATGTCGCCCCCAGTGCCCGCAGAGCCCAGCCGCGAGGTCCTCAAGGGTGGAACGACTGTCAATGGGCATTACTTCCCGCAAGGCTCTCTCGTCAGTACAGCGCTATGGGCTATGCATTACAACAAAGAGTATTATCCCGAGCCTCTGCGTTTCCGTCCTGAGCGCTGGATTGTTGGCGAGAAAGGTGTGACAGCAGATAGCGTCGCGTTGGCTGAGAGTGCATTCTGCGCCTTCTCTGCAGGCTCACGCGGCTGTGTCGGCAAGAATATGGCGTGGCTTGAGATGCGCATCGTAATGGCCAAGACACTTTGGAAGTACGAGATCAAGCAGGACGAGTTTAATAAGCTCGGCGGCGGCAGTGCAGATGCTAGGCCTGGACGTCGTAATGAAGACCAGTACCAGACATACGAAATGTTTGTCAGCAACAGGAAGGGACCGATGGTTCAACTTAAGGAGCGTGCTCGGTGAGGGGCAATAAGGCATAACGCAAGATACTGAAGGCCTTCAAGCAGATTAGAGCAGAGCTCTGAAAAGTTATAGCTTTTTAGATGGCTACGCAATTAATTGGTCCCTTATCCCTAGTGCTCTCTCTTAGTTGAATTCTTTAAAATTGGCAAGTGGCTACACTCGTCGCAGACAATGGTGCTATATGCAAGTGTAAAACAGAACTTGATTTGAACGCTCATCGTGGTACTCTAGAAAAAATTACCACCAATGATCATGCTGTGCCTGGAATAAACGCTGCTGCTATGCCGACAACAAGCTTCGTGTCGAGGCTTTGTTGTACCTCCCCTGGGCGTAAATTGGCCCTCACCGGGTATTTTGCTTCGACTTTGAAACTGCGCCCTTCCACTGTCAAAGATAACTCGTACTCAACTTCCCAAAATCTGATCCGAGATCCCGCGAACTTACTGGACTCGGATGGATACTGAGGCTGTATACGCCCCTCTTCGCGCAGCTTAGTAACATCTGATTACACGTAGCCAATTTTCACAGCATCTGCTCTCAGATTAGATACAAATATTATAGTCGGTGGAAGCGGATTTACGTTTGTTCTTCTTGTGCGTCTTCCGATAGTGATCAAAAATTTTGTTACTGTCGGCATCTGACATCCACAATTGTTCCTCACATATCAATTTTTTCGAGGACCAGGCAAACGTGTGCTTCACCTCATATGTGAAAGCTTGCCGGTAGTTCACTCTCTGCCCCTGACAAATGGTCAGCTGAGTATTCTGGCACTAGCTGTATACATACCTTTCTCAATAGCCAGCGAATTGTTTGGCCAACGTATCGCTCGCCATCCGCTTTGTTGATTCGACATATGGTATCACGATGTTCTGGCACAAGGTCCGGCTCGTAATGCTCGCTCAATATAAACCCATAGCTACACAGCGCGATGCGGCTAGGCCCGTATCTCTTATTCAGAGCTCGAAGTACTGCCCCTCGTGCTACCGCAGTCGATCTTTTGTGGTATCAGCGCAATGGAAGAACACCTTACTACGAGAACTTACGGGTTGTCTGAAGCGACTAGCTGAATGTCCTTCCTACCTCGGTTCAGACGTTTTTGTAGATATGATCCGAGATGACTCTGCAGAGAAGGTGATTGGCCAAATCCGCCTGTCAAGATTACTTTCTTGACACGTTTGTTTGCTTCTTCTGCCTGCTCAAGCTGGTTCTGTAGCAAAGCTTTCGTCTTTTCTAAAGGTTCCTTGAAAAACTTTCTGAGAGTCTTGCTGATTGCTTTTAGTAAGTACCGAGATGGCGAGCAGATGCATCATACTTCTCCAGAATCATGCGATTTGATTGAAAGCCTTTGCGTTCGTCTTTACGAAGATTCTCGACTCGAAACGTGGTTTCTTTGCGCAAGTCCTTGATAACGTCAACCGTTCGTTTCTGATCATTTTCGAACTGTGCGGTCAGCGCTTCTACTACGCTTTTCTGAGTCTTAGAGTTATCCTCGTTCTCCCAAAGATAAGTCTCCTTTGACAATCTTTGTTCTACCCTCTCCGCAAATTTCTCGTTGATGAAACTCGCTCCACACAATTTGCCTTGCACTGTTAAGCCTCGCTAAAGTTTCTCACGTGGTTACTTACTGTCAGGTGCGGCAACCTCCCCGTCCAATCTTACAGGATACCCATTGATGCATTGATAGGTTACAGCATCAACAGTACCACCTCCAGCATCGAGCACCACTATGGTTTCACCTCTCTAAAAGTGTTTGTTAGCTGAGAAACCATCCGTAAAAGGTGATACCTACGTTAAGCTCGCCGTTTCTCTCCGCAAGAATACATTCCGCGGCTGCCTCTGGCTCCGAGATCATGAAGAGGTCGCAGACGTACTCATCTGCTTTCGAATTGAAATCAGCATTCCGTACCGCTTCCTCCAGGGCAGTCTGCATCGTCCGACACCCATTCGGAGGCCATTTTGCGGGTACACACAGGACGAATTGAATGACTGTGTCTGCATGGAGTACGTCTAGGATCTGAAGTCGTTCTTTCGTGTGGCCCAGCAGATCCGTGAGGAAGTCTCTGAAGATGTCCGTGTCTTTTTCGATGATCCCCCTTTCCCTTAGCTCTTGCAGCCTTACCTGCAGCTTTGCTCTTGTCGTTTTTGTTTCGGCCTGATCGGCGAGGGAAAGTTTGAATTTGGTCAGAGGTTGCGCTTCGTCGCGGGAGATATCAGACAAGCATAATTCATGCTGCACTTGGTATCCCCATAATCGCCTGACCGTACTGCCGATCGGGGATACAAATTTCTCGTCTAGGTCTTCGCTTCCTCCACCGTCTCCAATAAGTGACGGTGACTCAAGGTCGCTGTCGTCTGAAGCAAATGATCCATCACTACTTCCCATGTCTGAAGTGTTGTCGCTTTCTCTTGCGTACGGTACTGTCTCGATATCATCATGAGCCCGATACCAAAGCTCGGTTGGCACATCCTGTCTGTTTCCTGTAGGTCCCGAGGGATGTGGGTGGCTTGGGAAGTTGTCAATGCACCTCACGTCAACGAGGTCTATCGCAAGTGGAGGAGTTCCTTTTGGTAAAAAGGCGTATGCGACCGAGGAAAAGGTTGTACCAAAGTCTATAGCAATAACGAGACGCTCTGTATTGGCATCGTTGATCGGATCCCCAGAGATATCATGTATGTCCGCGGCCTGAGCATTGTTGTCTTCGTCTGTTGTCATCTCAACGTCTGATTCTTGATGCGCCTCTTCAAGCAGGGGCAGCGGCCCAGGTCCTTGAGATATCTCCTCCATGGGAGGTACCGGTCCGGGCTCCACATGACCATACATGTCTGCGAACCAGATAGTTTCCGATACGACGAATCAAGATGTCTGTTGAAGTACGCGGTGAGTAGGATGTAAGAAGTTACCAAGTACCGGTTGTCAATAAACACATGATTTCGAAGGTTATGCGATGCCTCTTATAGACGCATCAGGGAAACTGCAAGTTCGATCCGATCGTAATTATTTGCATTTCTTTTTTGACATTCAACTATGACTCGACGCTCTGCTTGCTTCTGTTTCAGAAAGTATTCAGCCTCGTTGGTTGCCTGCTTGGCGAGTGCCCTGGCACGATATAAGCGCCGACAAACCTTCTCAATCCTACGCTAGGTCCCAACTGGTAGGCCAGAAACTGTGCCTCTACTTTGCATATCAGGCCGAAGTTTCCATACAGCAATGCGACCTCCTCTGTTTCACGTCAAGATATCATTTTCTGCTGTCTTTTCTCATCTTCGTACACACAGGAAATATCTGGTCGTGTATCCAACACGCCTCCTTTCAATGTCGACTTCATATCTTCCGGAGATTCTTGCGAATCTTGATTATCTCATAGCGACCACGCAAATCAAGTCTCTGAACGATGAAGGGTTTAGAGAGTATAAGAAAACGATTTTGAGATCGGTGGCTGGAAATATTGATGGGATTACTGTCGGTTATGTGAAAGAGCAACTTTGGCAGCTCTTGAAAAGATTCCAATACCCCGACGATAATTACGACATCTTACTTCAACAAGGTAGCTCTTCGCTGAAACTCGAAGAAAGATTAAGAATCTTGGTTGACTATCGTTATAACGAACTTAACGAACTTCGAGTCAAGAACAAGGGTAGGAGTCTTCGATCCCGGTCAAAATCAGCTCCTGTGGTCAACCGAAGAAAGAGTGCTGTCTCTGTTTCTGGTGGAAGGACGACAATCAAGAAGAATAAGTCTTTAAGCTCTGGGAGGGCTCTTAAGGTATTTCCTCATGGTATGAATAACGGGCATCTCTAATATCGGCAGCGAGACCCAAGGCATCCCAAAGGACGAGACGCACAGCCTGCTGCTGTTCCTTCTGTTGAGATCAGAGAGTCTCCATGCACATCTTCAATTCTGGAAAGCTCAATGGAGATTGATTTGGAACATGAAATCGGCGATCATCGCCAAGTATCAGCTAGCTTGAGTCATTATTTGAAGGAAGAAGATAATGCGGATACATGGACACTCAGCTCGGATCGCAATTCATCACCATCAGCAGTTCTCAGCCTCGAGAATGCAACCTTATCCACGAGGATCTGCTACTACAAAGAACGCTATGAAAAGGCCGAACAAGATCGCAAGCGGACTGAAAAGGAACTGAATCAAATCGAAAGCCTATTGGTCGCACCTCAGGATATGAAACTTCTACTTTCCCAGACTCAGCATAAGGTCGATTCTTTGACATACAGGATGCAAGACCGGACCAAATTGAGACGATTTCTCAACATCGACACCATTTACAATGCTGCTTCAGAGAATTATCAGCTACAGTCTAGATTAGACTCCCTCAAAGATGAGCTGCATGGACTCGACATCCCAGACGGCTCATACCAACCTGCCCTGGGCGGCCTCAGGGGTAAAATCCCGAACCTGGACGAGCTTTTGATGATTACTCTCGGTCATGAGAACATGGTCAATCCGGAGAGTATTTCGAGCATCTGGCCCCCATTAACATCCTGTGAGCTTGTTCAGGCATTGTCAGGAGCTGCTATCTGTAGATGGATATTTGGGACAGCTTTTCAAACACAGCTGTTTGCTGCTAATCCACTATTGCAGACATACCGAAAACTTCTCACAAGTTGGTGTAAGTGATTTGAAGTTGGTGCAGTCGTTGACTCTTGCTGACGAAAGTAGGTGGCGAAGAAAGTCTTGCAAATCTTGACAATGCAGCACACAAATTCATGATTGAAGATGCTGATTACCGCGATGACATGACCTCCGTAATGATAAAATCATTCACAAGCAGTCTGATTACTGCTTTGCGACCACTTCTCAAACCAAAGACAAAACGCAGTTCGATCGACAAACTCAGAAAATCTCTGATTAGAATTGCGACCATCGCCGTTGAAATACGAACAGATTGCTTGGCCACAGAGAGTGACTACGAAGTAATATGGCCTATTTTCGAGTCACAATTCGATGAACATATCATGGAGGCTATGCATTCGCATCATGAAGCAACGGAAGAAATGGTGCGACTTCCCATTTGTCCAGGCTTAAGAGCATTTGACAAAGGTAAGGCGCTGGTTGACTATGGTCCTTTCAAAATGAATACAGCGGCGGACCTGAAACCGACGTTCATATTCAAATCATCAGTCCTGCTTCGAGCAAAAAGATAGATAAAGACATCGTGCTACAGTGCACAATTATTCAGCACCTTGTCAGTTCTTAGTGTACACTCATCGATTGGGAGGATTCCATAAGGAAAAGAAAAATGCAAGAAGAGTTGGGGGCCAAACAAGAACGTAGCCATCTTAAGCGCTATACGGTCTCCATTTTCGTACCAATCAGCACTGCAAGATTCCGAGCAAGACGCTGCTTTCTCATTTTCTCATTTTCTCACTTTCTCACTTTCTGGCTTTGTAGCAGTCGACCGGTCCTGTAATTTGGAAGCTCGTATTTCGGTTTGTCCCCTGTGCCGTTGCGATATACACTTTGAACCGAGATCAACTGTGCCACATCGGATAACACCGAAAGTCAGACCGAAGGATTTAAACCAGGTCACTTCTAGGCAGCAAAGGGGAAGATAAGGTGAGAAAATGAGCTGTTGCAGCACAGTGCATAATGTGTAACAGTAGCGACGTCATGACGGGTTAGGCGAGATGCAAGCCACTGCAGCGTGCCTTCTCTTAGAGCTAGCGGCGCTTAGCATATCGCCACGTCCATCGCGTTTGCCTAGTTTGACGTCGGCGTCTGTGCAAGCTATTATGCAGGGGTTGATCGCATCATAGGGTGTTGCCGTGTGCTCAGCCTTGCACCCGTGGATGAGTGATGGGCAGACGGAGATAGCCTTAAGGAACCGCACACAGGTGGGATCAGAAGCAATGTCTGATTGCTCTCAATGCCTCCCAGGAAAGAAGATCTCTCTGAAGCTGCCCTTCGCCGAAAGGTGCATGATCATGGGATCAGGTTCAAAGGGCCAGTGCCTCCTGAGGAATGGCCAAACGAACACAAGCATCATTTCGACGTCGCTCATACGATTCAGTTTCTGCGGTACGATGCTTACAAAACATCTTTTAAACGGAAAACGGATTACCAGAAGCGTGTGAGGTCTTTGCGACGTCAGGTTCAAGAACTCCTTGATGACGTGAATGCTAACGAACCTTCTTGGCGGCAACTTGAACGCGACATTTTCAAAAGGCTTGACCAGTCTATCTTCTGGTATGTCACTAATACAGACAAAAATGAAGTTTACTGATGGATATAGTGGGAAATGCAAGAAAGATTTGACGAAGGTGGATTATGAGGCGAATTGCACCTATCACGAAGACCAAGCGAAGCTAAACGCCAAAAGAAGCTCAAGGAGGGTATGTAAATGCAGGAAAGGCAATTCTGTCGGCATTAGAGAGAATCAGTAAGACACATCAGTTTTCGTTGCATACATCCGGGCTTACCAAATAGGAATGACGAAGAAGGTGATGTCTTTTGTTCAGTAACAGACACAGAAATCACGCACCACGAAGGCGATGACCTCGATGAAACTCGGGTCTCGATGAGGCCAGATAAAGTCTTTGGATTGCGAGCCCCATCTTCCATCGCTCACAACGACAAACACTTTCCCGCCAAGGGAAGGCATGGAATGCTTCTTCCTTTCCTTGTTGTAGAGGCGAAGAAGGAGAAGGATGTGCCCGGCTTCCAGTCCATATTATACCAGACCGCTTTCCCCATAAGACGATTTTTGAAGGCTCAAAGCGAGATAGACAGTCGTGGTCCAAATTCCGAACCGTGTCTGGTGTGGTTCTTCGCCTATCAGGGAGATCAATGGCGCTTACATGCTGGCACCATGTGCCAAGATAAAGTAGTATGTTCAGTCGGAAACGAATTTCCGCGCGTGTGAGTTGCTGACTTTTGACAGAGGGTCTATAACTTATGGCAGGGAACAATACAATCTCAAGACGGCGCGTTGCAGCTACTGCTTTTGATCGATTACATCTGGTCATGGGCCAGGGATGTTTACAAGCCAGCCATCGACGAACTTATCGAGGAGTCGGCAATAAGCTTCCGATGTGTATCTCCAGTCTCTACGGATCGATTTAGGTACTCTGTCTCCCTTGATCCAATAGCAAGTTCGGCACCAAATTCTCAGGTGTCAGACTTAATGCAGCTGGACGGAGTTGGCTTCGAGCCTGGGAGCGCCGAAAGCCGGGCGCATGAGGCGGCAGAATGTTTTCCAGACGCAAGCCAACATGACTTCCTGCGCTGGGCGGCTCCACACGAGAAAGCGCCTGAATGGACTCGATTTGGGAATGTTCGACTTTCAGATATCGTGCAGTTTGAGTTCCGATACTATTCAGGTCCAGACAGCTCCGAGTCACTGGACCATGCTCCCAGATCAGATGCCGCCCTGTTGCCATTCGCGGAATTGCGTTCGACATACCATCTAATGACCTCAACACAGTTGGCTTGTATTGCAGCAAAATGGACTGGACGCCACGATTGGATTGATGACCTGGCTCGGAACCAAGTTAATGAACTGGATCGTGACCACTTACATGAAGTCACAGTGGTATACCAGACATATTGCGACAGCTCCACTTGGCAAATAAAGAGAGTGTTGACCTGCTTAATTTGGGCAGAGTCCAAGTACCAGAATGAGGTGCATGGCTGGAGCAGAGTCCTGCCAGCCATACTGGAAGTACGTAACATCGACGGCAGAGATTCAGTCTGGTCTGCACTGCGAGATACCAGCCTCATATTAAAATCCTCTGATAACGAATGGGACGCTCAACTGGGGCCGTTGAAACCCTCAGATGCATGGGCCAAAGAGTTCAAGAGATTCAAAGACGATGCAAGCCGAGGGAGGGCGGTCTTGCCTTGTAGCAGTGCTCTGGTTCAAACACTTCATGTCAAGCCATGCCCACAATCCGAGACTCATTACGTCTGTTCCCTCTGGGAAAAGGATACCAAGACAGGGAGCTCCATGCTAGCGATTCGACCACCGACATGGCCAGAGGCTTGTCCAACGTTTTGCCTATTCGTATTTCCCGATAGCGAAGAAAGTTCTACAGACGATATTTGCAGCCTCCTGGAACAAGCCATATCGATGCACAGCTTTTACGGGCCTTCCGAGTACAAAAAATGGAATGATGAAGACATGCAAACTTTGACACAATGGCGCAAAGCACTCTTCTCTAGCAGACAATGACTCACTCAGCATTCGTTTGATCGTGTTCTGTTAGTCGAAAGATCCACTTATGTAGTTTTCGAAGAATTCCAAATTGGTTGGACCGTAGCGACTACTGTACGTTCGAGATGCAACAGACCTTCTTGCTTCAGCCACATCATAGTATGGAGAGATTAGTTAACTGACCAGGCCCTTCGGCGTTCGTCAATCATTAACCAGTGCTCTTTATCAGACAATCGAGCGAGATATGGCTCGTCGATATATGGCCGTCCGTTGCATGGTATAGTCCCATGATCGAGATTCCAAAGTGTGCCTTTCTCGGTGTTCTCCCTAACAAATTCTTGACACTCCTCAATGGAAAAATCGATTGTGTGGTGTAGCCAAATCGATTTGATCATTGGAACATCAATGACCTGGGATCTGTCCTTGATCCTGCCTGAGAGCAAATGATCTGGATACATACGTCGACGTTCGCAGCCAAGGACGATGAGCTTGAACGGCCGTGCAGTTAACTTGAAATACTCAGCCCAACCCTCGAACGACTCGTCATTGGGACTATCAGGGCGCGAGAGAACTAGGCATTCCAAGGCAGGTAGATGCGCAAGATCTTGGAAGAAGTTGGAAACGGGATCGACGTTGTAGAGAGCGAGGCGCTTTAGTCTCTTCCAGCTTCTCCAGACCGCAGGGTTTCTCCCATTTTCTGTTGTCTCAAGGTACAACTCATCCTGTGTACTGACAAACTCCTCAAGATTCTCTAGTCGTTCAAAGCCGTCTCGCAAAACGCGTCGAACAGCTAGGTGATCGTCTTCTGGATATAAGCTCCGCAGAGGTATATCAATGACTAGCCGTTTGAGTGATCCACATGTAAAACTAAACAACTCCCGAACCCAAGAACATACTGGTAGGTCGTCAATGGTTTGCTCAAACGGCGATAGAGAAAGTGCAGTAGCTTTTCGAAGGTCCGGTTCCTGTTGGATCGCCAGGAGATATGCACTTAGTCGCTTCGAAGTGGAGAGGTATACACATCGCTCGCGAAGATAGCGGTTGGCCAGCCGTCTCGTCTCTCTACAGACCAGTGTGAAGGTCAGGAGCAACTTCGTAACATCGTGCGACGGTGGCAGTATTTCATCTGAAGCAGGCAGTGCGCAGGTAATGATATTGAGTACCAGCTCGAGCGGTAAGGAGTATTGCATTTGAGGCAGACAGTCCGCCGGTGACCGCTCCATTTTCGTGGATCAGTATTCGATGCGATTCAGCTGGAAGCTGGTAGAAGAGCGATGCTCCAACGGGCAAGCCGCAGACTCTCCGAAGCTGATCCCTGTTCAATGTGGACCCCACGCTTCCAAGGCATTGGATGCTGGGAACGAGAGATACTTCCGAGTTGCATACACACCATGGAATTGAAACTTGTCAAGCTATAAGTCGACACAATGATCGCAAATCAATGACGTTCAACTTGCATTCTCCGCTTGAGGACTCCTTCAAGAATATATAAGACACAAGGACCGGTGGGACCATGCTGATTGCAAGGACCGGCCTATCTCCGGCCGCTTTCAGAGAGCCCCACCATCGTGTCGCGGGGCAGTCTCCGACGTCAGTCACAACATATTTGTGTACTTTGTAGAAAGCCAACGCTCCTTTCCACTAGAAAGCGACATTGCAATTGAACGCCCAACAATGGAGTCAGACACTTTCGCGGCCACGCAGTACAACACAAGCGACCCTGCCTCGTTTGCACACACCTCAGCGCGTGAGCGATGGCCGATAATTATCACACAGGGCATTGACGATGTGCACAAATCGACATCAGGATCGAGTGATGATGAGACGGTGAAGGAGGGCAAGCAGATCATTTCAGAGCTGGCCAAGCTGAAGTACGAGCTGCAGCACGATCGTGAGCTCACGCCCATCCCAGATGATGGCGAGACCGATGTGGAGGCATACAACAAGGAGCTGGCTGCGCGGGAGAACCCTAAGTGGCACAACGTTCCATGGCTGTACGCCGAGTGCTACCTGTACCGGTATGAATCCTCAATTGAGGTGTAAAGAGCGTGTCACTGACAGGCATAGATAGACGCATATCCAGCATCTTCAAGACAACAAAGCAATGGCGCTCCTACGATATCTTCGCCCGCCAGAAGATGGATACTTTCAAGTCTTCGCGTCCCGCTGTCCTCGAGCTCGCAAGCCGCTACAAAGACATCGTGACTGAGTTGCAGCAAAAGCAGACCGTCAAGGGCGCACAGTCTGAGAAAGAGCTTGAGGCGGCCGAAGAAATCCTGTTCAGGGAGATGTGTGAGATCTGCCTATGGGGCAACGCAACAGACCTTTCGCTCCTGACAAACCTCTCTTATGAGGATATCCAGAAGCTCCAGGGTTCTGAGGCTCGTAAAAACTCCGAGAAAAACATTCTGGTCAATGACCTAGATAAGGCATTCAAAACGCTCACTGCCGCGCAAAAGGCTGGCAAGAAAGACCGCCGCGTCGACATTGTCCTTGACAATGCTGGATTCGAGTTGTTCGTGGATCTGATACTCGCCGGCTATCTTGTCGCCTCTGGTCTTGCGACTTCGGTTGTTTTCCACCCTAAGTCCATTCCCTGGTTTGTGTCTGACGTGCTGCCTGCTGATTTCGCAGCCCTACTGAGTGCCCTCGCCCAGCCGCAGAACTTTTACAGCGCTGTCTCCGAAGAAGACAAGAGCCAGGGCAAGACACCGCAACCGCTGTCAGAGACTGAATTGGGCGCCCTTCAATTTCTATTCCAGCACTGGACCAGCATCTACGCAGAAGGCCAGCTGGTCTTGCGTCCAAACGACTTCTGGACCGCCGCGGGAAGCTACTGGCGCCTCCCAAAGGGCGAGCCTGCCCTCTATGAAGATCTTAAGACTAGCGAGCTTGTCATCTTCAAGGGTGATCTGAATTACCGCAAATTGACTGCTGATGTACGTTTCTCTTATTGCCCCTAATCTGATCACCCACAAGGTTTTTACTAAACAAACCAGGCGGCCTGGCCAGCGACGACACCCTTCACGCAAGCTATCGGACCAATGGGCCCTGGGTCTGGCGTCCGCGTCCTCGCGCTTCGAACTTGCAAGGCCGATGTTGTTGTCGGGTTGCCCGAAGGCAAGGATGAAGAGCTCAAACAGTTAGACGGCGGCAGTACAGAAAATGGTGGGAGAAAGTGGGCCTGGAGCGGCAAGTGGGCTGTTGTGCAATTCTCAGATGGAAAAGCTTAGCGCGTACGCAAGCTCGATGAGGCATCTAGACAGAGGTTGGTCACTCTGTATACTCCGCGCCATGTGGAAGCTCTGTTTACCAGATGCAATTCTGCCACTTGATCGCCACTGAGTTGCCATCCAAACCTTCCGCCATCTTCAACACGAAAGAGAAGGGATGGGGGCAGCTGCAGGATCTTCCATCCATCGAGGTACTAAACAAACTTTTCAATCGCAATCATTTCGCTTTGTCAATGTCCACGAGACGAGGTAACATGGCCGACTTCGGTAATGGCGAAAGAATGCTCGCAGCCTTCTACAGTTGTGTTGTGCATCTTGGCGGTCGTGCGAAGCAGGTTGCAACTTCGTATTCGCACGTTTGAAACCACATTCAGTCCAAATACGGAGCATCAGGCTCAACTGCTAACTCAAAACAATCCACTTTCCTCATCAAAAAGTGGGCAAGCCTCGCCAGTCCTTCCTTCGGTAGTTCATTACAGAGCCTCGCCTAGCGCTGGTGCTGTGATAGCGCCAGTGTTTCCGGAATGGCTCCGATATACTAGTGTAGATCAGCGGAACCGAAACCTTAACTTGTCCCATGCGGGGCGGGCCTGATCGTCCGTCCATAACCACAGCTTGAAATCGCCGACACCATTGGATTGGCTACCGGCCCTTACGCCATCTGGTCGGCTCCCTGCATTGCGGTTGATCTTCGCTTCGCTTCGCACATCTGCCACCCGTTTCCTGAGTCGCTGTGTATGGCGTGAGAACCTGAGGTACCAATTTCTCCTGAATCGTTTGCCGTGAATACGTGAACAAAATACCACCAAGACGTTCCGCTTACAGAATGGGCTCAAGCTTTCCATGGCATACCTTCCAAGCCCGACCACCAGGCTTTCCAAGCGCAAGCTCTTCAGCAACAGCTAATGTGGCACGGTCTTCCTGCCTATGCGCAGGTGGAGATGAAACAGTGTTTTGGACAATGCTGCCATTGAGGTCATTCACAACGGTTTCAAAATCCAGGAACGGTTCTAGGGTAGCTCAGCAAGAACAGAACAAGTTCAGTAAAGATCTATACCCAAACACCTTTTTCGAGGATCAGCCCTGGATTCGCTGCGAACTAAGAACCAGTTTGGGGAATGCCGAACGAGCCCGATTGTAGGTCCTGATTATTGTTACAAGCTAACGCCACAACTTGACTCGCGGGGACTAAGTCCAACGTTGTGTCGACTTTGGCAGCATGCTATTAAGGGTTTCCCTTAGCCTGCTGGCTGTCATGTTTGAAACCCGTCGAGACAGGCGTCGTACTTTCCCTTAATTCGACATTCCTCCGCCGCGGAAAGACGATTTCTAGACGAATGTTTAACGAATCTTGAAGTCGCGACGTCAACCAAAGACCGTGTCAACGTGACGCATATTGCTGCAGGCCCAGCGATGAAGTTCCTTTTAGCAATCCTGTTCTATGTCTTTGCACATATCTCTCATGCGCAGAGTTCGAGTGCAAGTGGTACTGATATCTTGAATCTTGCGATCAAGGAGCTGCCTGCTTGCGCGGTAAGTCATCAGAATCGAGCTGAAAGACGTAGCTAACCACTATATGTACAGCTGAAATGTACGCTGGCAACAGTTGGTGCATCATCATGCGAGCTCACAGATATCGGATGCATCAAAACCAACGAAAAGCTCCTGAGCGATCTGAGCGTGTGTGTCAAGTCCAGTTGTAAACCCAGAGATGCACTCAGTAAGCAAACCAGGTGCTTTCAATCATGGCTTCTTGCTGATTCAACTAGCTGCGAAGAAGTTCCTCGCGACACTGATGGACGCACCCGTTCGCAATCAGAAACAGCTTGGAACACTCACGACCTTGATTGTTGGAGGAGCAGCTGTTGCTTTCTATATCTTACGAGTAATTGCCCGACTGCCCTATTTTGGAGGGAATTGGGGATATGATGACTGGGTCATGACCTTAGCTATGGTAAGACTCCGAAGAATGTTTTGTGATATGTGTTGGTACTCACTGGTCGCAGGTGTTTATCATCCCAGAGACCATCTGTGCTTATCTCTGTAAGCAAGACAACATGAAGATGTCATCTTGAAATTTACGCTGACTTCTCCCAGTAAACGTACTTGGACTAGGTACAGACATGTGGATGGTCCCTTTCAATAACATCACCGAAATTCTTGAGGTGCGCATGCAATTGAAGTTATGACGACCAGTGAGAGCACTTTCTGACAAGCCTTTCTAGATTTTCTACTACACCGAACTTCTCTACCTTACGTCCGTTGGCCTGACGAAGATATCGGTCCTCCTTTTCTATCTCCGCATCTTTCCGGATCGGAAGCTTCGAAAGATTATCTGGTTCACGATCGTCATATGCGTCCTATATATCATCACCTTCGTCACAGCAACCGCGCTACAATGCATACCCATTCGCATTGCCTGGGAACATTGGGATGGCGAGCACCATGGCAAATGCATCAATCTGAACGTAGATGCATGGTGCTCAGCTGCTGGAAACATTGTTCTCGATCTGATAGTTGTTGCCCTGCCTCTGGGAGAGCTCAAGAAACTCGCCATGAGTCGAAAGCGCAAGTTTGGTGTCATGCTCATGTTCCTCGGTGGATTATTGTAAGTCATTTTCGTCACCTCTATCTATTGTTCTAACAGCCGTGCAGCATTACCATTGTCAGCATGCTTCGCCTTAAGTACCTGGTCCAATTCGCCCACACAGACAACGTTACCTGGGATTACCTGCCCATCGGATACTGGTCTGCAGTAGAGACACATGTCGGTGTTATGATCGCTTGCCTTCCTGCGCTGCGCTCTCTCCAAACTTCAATCTGGGGCCGTCTTTTCCCTAAGCCCAAAACTCAGCACAGTTACTACGACGACTCCAGACTGAGCAGCAAGAAAGCAAGTCGCAAGGACTCGCATTCGCGTTATTTGAGCTCGATTGGTCGCAGCCAAGCCGACAAGGATGATTTCGTACGACTGGACGAATACGAGATGCACGGGAAGGAGCAATCATCAGGTCAGCATACGCCGACTTCCTTTGAAAGAGTCGTCACACAATCATTCAAGTCTAACGAGGATGCTCTGCCAGTGGCTAGTTCAGGGGCGCCAATGGGCCAGTCCATGGGTGGAATCATGGTGCAGTCGGAGTACAGCGTGGACAGGTCAAGTCCGATGGGTCGTGCATTACAGCGATCAGATGATGAGCATTACGCAGATCAGATGAGAAACCGGGTCTGAGGAGATGAAAGAGCGACGCGTGGAAGTTCAATGATGATAGACATAAGAATGATGGCTAGAGGATAATAAACATACGCTACCCAAAAACTGAGATTATTCATGACTGAAGATACTTCATCTTTCACCAGTCCCTGTAGAACCGAACATAAACTCTTCTGAAAATATACATGATCCTGAAATACATCAAGGCCTGCGTACCAGAAACTCTTCTCAGACTTGATGAAAACCGTACGCACCTGCAACCGCAGACAGCCTAAAACTCCAGAACGCGGCTCCAAGAAAGGGTCTCTGTGCTGGGCCAGCGCTAAGAATCACGTCGCCGGTACCGACTACAGCCTAAAAAACGGCATGTCGACGGCACGTCTAACCAAACGAGTCAGGAGCCAAGCTCACCAATCCAAGATCACGCCAAAACCTAAACAAGCGGGCCGCTCTGTCAAACTGGCAGGTGGACAGCTATCCGCATGACAACTTTGCAGGTCATCCGCGGAGCGCAACGTATTCCGCGTAAATTTATGTGCTCGGTGTGCATGGTGGACGAGGTGATCAGTGCCTGGTGTCGAACTCGGTAGACTTACAGTTTGTATAGTTAGAAGTGAAGTTGTGCGTTGGTGTTTGCCGAACTTCGCGACAAACATCATTTGCGCAATTGCGATTGAAAAGACACTGGGTACAGCTGTCACGTTGCTGTCAATTGTAATTCTGGAACTCGTTCTCCACCTCTCAATCTCGGACCCTAGCCCGATCTTGTACCGCAGAAGAGCATCTCTAATACTCCGCGGAGGGCTCAGGAACTACCCCAGGGGTTATGACGTATCGTTTGAGGCCAAATTGGAATTGGGCTAGCATTGTCGGGCTTGCCACGTTCCGACACAACGGTACCATATCTGAGCGCCAAATGGGTGTAGTGACATGAATAACGCTGAATGGCGATCAAGAAAGTCTTCTGCTAGCCGGACACAAATGCCCTGCCTATCACAGCTCGGTTTTGGTTTGAAGTGGCGATCCTGCTCCCACGTGCACAGAAGTAGCGACGCTGAGTATTAGATGCTACCGTATGAAGTGGAACAAGCCGCTGCGATAGAGTTCGAACCTTCTGAAAGTCTGCTCAGCAGGTTACACGATATCACTGGTGCACTTATTCACTGGTTCGATCATCATGTTGCATGTTCTCGACTTCCAAAGAGATTGCTGCTAAATTTCACAGCACCTTACCAGCTCCAAGTGGCTACTTGGCGTAATGCAAGATAATGAAGGTCTTTGAGGCTAATTGGAGCAAACATTCAAAAAGTTGTAGCCTTTGGGATAGTTACGCCGTCAATTGGTCCTTACTCCCTGGTGCTCTCTATCATTTGAATCCTCCAAATAGAATCTGTAGCCTTCGGTAGCCACGCGATTACATGATACCGTAGTCCTTTGCTATCTGCCAGTTGTACCCTTCCAAGATACCGAATGGCTTTAAAAGCCGACAAGATGCTGTACCAATTCACCTAGTTCTTGAGAATAGGAGCTCCTGACTGTGCTGCTGGCATCCACACCTGGTACTTTTTCGTTCCCGAGTCATACGAAACACTGATTTTACCATGGTAATTTTCGACGTCAGCCGCATCGTTCGCGGCATTGGCTGTACTCTTGTACTCGACGAGCTTCGTCGCTGTCCCGGGCAGCAGGTCGTCGACAATTTTCCTCATGTGTGGTCCGGTTATTTTGAACTGATCGCCGTCATTACCACCAGTAATACCATCCCACACGGCAACCATCGATTGCACCTTGCTGGCTGCGGTGAAGGAGGTCTTGAATTTGGTGAGAGACTCGAAGCCAGTTGTAGGAAACACATCGTCGACAGCAGATTTCACGTCAGCTTCAGACTGATAAGCTAATATGTTTTTCTTTTGCGCATCAGTGAGGTCAGTAAGCTTAAAGGAGCTGCGGCGCCCACTTGCTAGGGGGTTAGTAAAGGCATTGTCGAAAAAAGGTGGCAGATCCTTGTACGAATCACCAACCGTGTTTTGCCAGTGGTGTGACTACAACATAGAAATCTTAGCGACTATTGACAAGCTCGTGCAGACGTGAGATGCTAATTACCATGTAGACACCCGCCTCAAACACCACTACCACGGATGTACCTAGCTTTGATCAGCTCATACTCAATCTGTTCGTTCCCCTCTAGATGCCAAGACTTAGGTTTGAACAGGAAACTGATATGTGTAATCAACCATTTTCTTGCTTGACTTACATCCAAAGAGGCCCTTGACAGTTACAAAACTGATGCCTTGATTCAATTTGCTCCATTCGAAGAAGAAAGACGTAGGCCTTTGTAAAACTCCTAGAGGAAGATCTTTGGGAGACGATGCCCAGACGGTCTTGGTCCAAGCATTGAGACCGTTTACAGTCGTACTCGCGGGCGCGACTGTAGCAGCACGTTTCGAAAGAGTCGGGCTATCAAGGGACAAGAGATCCCTGATAGCGTTTTTGCCGTTCGTCTTGCTGCCCTTTGTAATTGTCGCTTTACCACACTTGCTGCAAGACTTAGGCCTGCAGCCCTTGGTGGGATTGAGGACTTCCCAGTTCTTATAGTTCTGTTGGGCTGGACATTTGCCAGCCTTCTTCTGTACACTTGTACAGGGTGCCGTTTCCTTGGGTTTGGGATCTGCCTTTGCTTTTATCTCCAGCCTGAGATCGCTCCTCTGAGAGATATCCTCCGTCGTAATCTTGGCTTCGCTCTCTGATCGACTTGTAGTCTTCCCACGGCGACTATATTGACCACTTCTAGCTCCGGACTCAAAGGGATGAGGTGTTCCTCCCACCACATCTTTATCGACTGCATTGTTTGGCGCGACATTCTATTTGCAAGCTCGGGTTGAGTGCTCAGGTCTGACGACATAGCTGTTGCATAGTCAATCCTTCAGATGGCCATCTAGCGGCGCTAATTCTGGATCCTCTACCGCACCTTGCCAACTCCGAGTACCCACGTACTGGGCCCGTTTGAAGGACTCAATTCACAAGGCTCAAGCACTAGATTGGACTAATCAATCGAGTGGTCTTCTTAAAAATCATAGGGTTTTGAGGATTTTAGAGGTCAGCGCCAACCAGCCTCGGAGGTTTCGAATTAAAACGCTGCATGGTGAGTAGCTTGCATTCCGACAAGTACCCACTCGCAGCTGGCAAGGCGCAGTATCTCCTCTTCCTGATTTAGAATGTTGGCCGCGCTCATAAGTGTTCGAAAAATGGGGCCGATTGGTAGCGAGGGTTTCGTAGGTGCGGGGCGAGAGACGTCGCCCTGTGGAGCAGATTTGAGTGTAGAATGAACATTTGAACAGCACAGGGCAATCTCGCTGCTGCTCGGAGTCCGCTGCTCGGAGTCCTGGAAGTTGCATTGGGCATTGCACAGTTCGGGCTCAGGTGACTATGTCGCAGCCTTGCCCTAGGGATGTATATAGCTCCTTTAGGAAGCGCTAAACTCGGCTAGGCAACTATGTGAGCGCTAGTCTACCACGCCGTACACCTACATATACCGCCTATTTATTCAACCATTGCGGTAATCCTGCATTTTGCACAAAGATCCAGTTCCTTAATCTTCCTACAACAACTGATATGCCTACCATTTCCGAGCACCGCTAAAGACATATCAAGTCCAGCTACCATGTCCCACACCCCGGAGATGCAAGCTCGAATTGATGAGTGGAAAAAGTCAGGCCGTCGATCAGCGCTCATTGCAGAACCCCTCTCTATACACAGCACTGAGGAAATGCTGGCCGCCTGCCGCGCTGCTATCGCCAACGGCGAGGATGTCAACGCCCCCGATACACACCCACATCGGGGGTACAATGAAGGACGCCCACTTGACGCCTGCTTACGGCAAACTCATATGGCCTCGAGCAAATCCCTCCTCGAAAACATACCAGTGATTGAACTGCTGCTGGAACATGGAGCGGACCCTCGATTACACCACCGATCCGTGGGTCCGGTCCATATGCCTATTCTGATTGCGAGACGCTACGCTTCTGATGATGAAGACAGTGTAACAGATGAGGCAAGGGCGAAGTGGAAGCATATTCTTAGGCTATTCGAGGAAGCCATTGTACGACTCGACGCAAAGAAGCAGAAGGTGGAAGAACCATGACAAAGACAAACGACAAAACTTTACATCTGCGAACCATCTCCGCAGGACGCGTTCCGTAGTGCAATTGTAGTTACCAGACACTATTCGATAATTTATTCCACCACTTCCACAAATGTGTTCATTTTGGTTATATTCAGTGCTAGTGAAAGCCACCAGAGACACCGGAAATTGACAACGCGCAGAGTGCTATCCTGTGCTGCAAATGTGAGCTTAAGAAGAATGATGTCACCGGGTTTGAGGTGAAGGGCGCAGTGCCTGGCGCAAACACAGCCTTGCAGTCACCCTGCTATCAAGCTGGCAGTACGCAAACCCACCTCCGAAGTGAACTGTAATGATTTGGTCATCCAAAGTCTCATATGACAAACAACCACATAAGACAAACATTAGACATGCACAAGGCTTACCCGGTTAGATTCCAATTAATAGCCCATTAGTATCACGTGATCACGCGCGTCACTAGATTGGAAGGGGCCGCCCGACGCGCTGGCATCAGGCAGCACCTCCGCGTATTTGGCCGACTTGTAGTGGCTTCCGCGGCAATCTGCAAGCCATCACAGCCCGGCCCAATTACACTGCAGCTGATTTGTGCGCCGCATCTGCAAAGTTCTTCAGATTCGCCACCGGAGGCGATAGCAACGCGATCGATTCGACGCGGCCTATCACTCGGCGCGCGAGGACCAGGGGCATCGCCGCCCTTGTCTCTCCGCCAGCGGTTTAGTGCGGCTCCTACTTCACTTTGTAAGAGTTGATGTATCCTTTGATTGTCTGTCACTCACCTTCGTTTCTCTTAAGTTGTTCGTCGCAGAATTGCGTAGTTGTTCTTTCGGTCGTTCTACCCCACACTCTAATTCAGGTGTTGCGATTACGATGGCGCCTCGGCGATCAACTCGAAAGTCAGCAGCTGGTGTGGCGAACAACGACAGTGTCGCTGCTATAACATCAACCCAGGTGCAGAGTATGTTTTTTTCCCACCCGCCACTTCGAATCCAATCAGGACATCCTCTTAACTTAGCTATAGATGATTCGCCTATGAGCAATCAAGTGAACGCCTCGGTCAAGAAGCGCACTCGCAGTTCTGGCTTTGCTGTGCCGAACTCCTCCGACAACGACGATGATATTCTTGAGGACGATCTGTCGATACCTACAACACAAGTTCGTCGTGTCTTGAAGCAAGTCTCGATTCCTGTCATGGCGCTCAACCAGACCGTCGCACCAGTCCAAGCACCGCAGGCTGAGTCGGATACTTCGCTAAGAACTCCGTCTATCGATCCTTCAGATTATGACACGCCTGGCACAAGCATATCAAACACACCGGCTGTCTCGTTTGCTCACCGATCGAGCACAGGGCGCAAGAGCACCCTGGGCCGGAGTGTCACAGCGCGAAATCAGAGTGTCGTCGAAGATACAGAGGATGAGGTCGATGCGGTGGATCTGGACGCTGAGCTTGCTCTGCAGATGCAGATCGAGGAGGACGAAACAGACCACCGCAGCAAGCGCCAGAGGATCACGGAGGACGAAGACGAGGAGGACGACGAAATCGAGAATGTTTACGCCCCACGCTCCCGAGCGCGGCCCGCAGCTTACAAAGGCAAGGGCAAGAAGAAGGCGAGGGTCGAGTCTGATGTCGAGATTGACGATGACGAGGACTCGCTACTTGAGGAGTTAATCACGGAGCCCACCTACACTGGTAAAGGGAAAGGGAAAGCCACCGTGGACACCTCATCGCGCCGTCGCAGCCGTACCAGCCGACCTGTTCCCAATCGTGACACATTCCTTGACGCTATACTCAGCGATCTTGAGGACGATGACGAGACGGAGGACGAGTTCAAGCCAGACGACGCCATATCGCTCATTGATCTTAGTGATATCGAGAGCATAGCTGTTGAGGACAGCGACGAGGAACCGCTCATGGTAGCCAGCGCGCGTCTTAAGAAGGTTGCAACGGCCAAGGCACCTAAGCGCGCGCGCGGCAAGAAGACCTTCACACGCGAGGAGAAGGCTGAGAAGCGGAAGCGCATGGCGAGATATGCTCACATCGAGGACAAGTGGGAGCGCAAGCGTGCCATGAACCGTGAGCGAGCAGAGCAACAGCACCCAAAACTACGTACAATGTGGAACGACCTTCAAAAGATTCCCGTACTGCCAGTCGAGAAAGCAGAACAACCTCAAACAATCACACGAAGGTTGAAGCCGTTTCAGCTCGAAGGTTTGAGCTGGATGATACGGCAGGAGAAAACCCATTACAGAGGCGGTCTCCTCGGAGATGAGATGGGAATGGGTAAAACCATCCAGGCCGTCTCTCTCATCATGTCCGACTACCCTGCTAAGGCTCCCACCCTCGTTTGTGTACCACCTGTGGCCCTGATGCAATGGACGAATGAAATTCGCGAGTACACTGAGAACAAACTCAATGTCCTCGTGTACCACGGCACCAACGCTAAATGCAAGAAGATGACGGTGAAGGACCTGAAGAAATTCGATGTGATCATGGTCTCCTACAATAGTCTGGAGTCTCTTCACCGCAAGGAAGTCAAGGGCTGGAGCCGTGGAGAGGACATCATCAAGGAGGCGTCGCCGCTCCACGCCATTGAGTACCACCGACTCATTCTCGACGAGGCACACAGCATCAAGTCTCGCAACACTGGTGTCGCCAAGGCCTGTTTTGCGCTCAAGGGCACTTACAAGTGGTGCTTATCCGGCACTCCGGTCCAAAATCGCATTGGAGAGTTCTTCTCTTTGCTGCGATTCCTCGAGGTCCGTCCCTTCGCCGATTACTTCTGCCGGTCCTGCGCTTGCGAGAAGCTGCACTGGGCTACAGACGATGATCACATGTGCGTCGCCTGTAATCACGGTGCATCTGAGCACATCTCGGTCTTCAATCAGGAGCTGCTCAATCCCATCACAGGCGATGACGTGGACCTCCGCGAGCAAGCTCTTGCCAAGCTGCATATGGTCACAGCTCGCATCATGCTGCGCCGCATGAAGCGCGACCACACCAACTCCATGGAATTGCCGATGAAGGATATCATCATTCACAATGAATTCTTCAGCGAAGTGGAGCGTGACTTCTCTACGTCCATCATGTCGAACTCCAACCGTAAATTCGATACATATGTCGCTCAGGGTGTCATGCTGAACAATTACGCCAACATCTTTGGTCTGATTATGCAAATGCGTCAAGTCGCCAATCACCCAGATCTTCTTTTGAAGAAGAATGCGGCTGAAGGGAGCTCAAACGTGTACGTTTGCAACATCTGCGACGAGCCTGCCGAGGACGCGGTTCGCTCGCATTGCCGTCACGAGTTCTGCCGTGCTTGCATCAAAGATTACATGGACACATGCGAAGCCTCCGGCACCGACGCAGACTGTCCACGCTGCCACATCGCTTTGACCATCGATTTCGAGCAGCCTGAACTCGAGCAGGATGAAGACAGTGTCAAGAAGACCTCAATCATAAACCGCATCAAGATGGAAAACTGGACTAGCTCTACCAAGATCGAGATGCTGGTATACGATCTGTACAAGCTGCGCAGCAAGAAGCAAACGCTGAAGTCGATCGTGTTCAGCCAGTTTACGTCTATGCTGCAACTGATTGAATGGCGTCTGCGTCGCGCAGGCTTCAACACTGTTATGCTCGACGGTAGCATGACGCCTGCTATGCGCCAGAAGAGCATCGATCATTTTATGACGAATCCAGATGTGGAAGTCTTCCTCGTGTCCCTCAAGGCCGGTGGTGTAGCGCTCAACTTGACAGAAGCCTCCAGGGTGTTCATTGTCGACCCGTAAGTTTTCGTTCTCGCTCTGCACATTTATTCCTACTAACATAATCCAGATGGTGGAATCCTGCTGCTGAGTGGCAGTCTGCTGATCGCTGTCACCGCATTGGCCAGAAGCGTCCTTGTGTCATCACTCGTCTATGTATCGAAGACAGTGTCGAATCCCGTATGGTCGCATTGCAGGAGAAGAAAGCCGCCATGATTGCTGGAACTGTCAACAACGACAAGGTAGCCATGGACCGTCTCAGTCCTGAGGATCTGCAATTCCTGTTCCGCGGTTCTTGACGAGTTACTCCAATTTCTTACATTAGCATTTTTTGAGAGCGCATAGATACTGGTCATTCATGACGGCGTTAATAGGGGTTTACGTTGATACCTCAAGCAGATGCACGCACTGCTCTGGCGCCTTTATGACAGTTTATGGGAGTCCAGATGGAAGGATTGATGAAGTACTATCACCGAAGTATAGATAGCTTCGTGTATGTTCAACGTAGACAGTATCAAAAATGCACAGCATTTTACGAAAAAGAATTAAGTATTCTGGCGGTGACCCGGGGCTTTAATTGGAATACCTCTCAACCCCATCTTGCGGCTGAAGTGATGACGTCGATCGTAGGTCCCGCTACCCCGGATTTTTAGCGATCCGTGCAGCCTCACCGCCAGATGCACAACAACCCCAATTCATGAATCCAATTCAACCGATTTGATAAGGTCAGAATCGGTTCAGTCCCAGGTGTTTGCGTGTGTCGAAGTCTACTCGGTCAATATACAACCTACCACCGTACCGTACGCATCCGCAGTGCACCCAAACACCGGCGCATATGGACGTAGGTGCATGTGACCTTAAAAGTCAAATACCGGGGATCCTTCGAACCGGTGTATACTCATGGTTCTGAGCATCTCCCGTTGTATATATAGTTGTAGCCGCGGGCCCGAGGAGAAGGATGTTCTGACGAAGTTCGGGGTACGTAATTTTACGTAAAGCCGCACACCTTTTGTGCATTAAGGAAACTTACGATCAGCGTAACAATGTCTGAAGTGCGCAGAACGTCAGAAAGTAGCATCATATCCTGAGGTTCTGGCGTCTTTTCAGGGTCATCTGGTGGTTTTGAGTAGCCGAAATATCGGCGTGGAGGTTGCTTGCGACCGATCGTGTGTGTGGTGCTCCAGGACTAAAGATGGCGCAATGGCCGGCGCACCTGGAAAGGCGGAGAACATGTTTGGTTTCTATACCTACTATCTCTTGACCCCGAGCCCGTGTGAATAGAGCGCATGTTGCTTTGATTCTTTTTGCTTGGCTTTCGGTCCGGGCTTGATTCGAGATGAGTGTCTTCCAGAACGCCGAGAGCTGGCATCTCGACGTGGACCGGTACCTTAATCGCGTCATACCTGCTTCGCCGTTGCATAAGCTGCCCACACCCGTGTCGAGATTCCTAGGGTATCGTAAGGAGCAAAAGCAAGATGTTGGGAATATACTGGGCGCGTTCTGGTCGATGACAGGAGCATTCTGTGGATTAGCTGTGGTGGCGGCAGTCTTCAACAATACCGGAAGCATACAACAGCATGCGCCGCCTGCATTCATCGCTTCGTTCGTATGTATACAACACTGTGTCTGATGGACTGGCCTGACTTGTCCGTACAGGGTGCGTCAGCAATCCTGGAGTACAATGCAGTCCGTTCGCCACTTGGACAACCACGTAACGCGCTTCTCGGACACACGTTCTCAGCAGCTATCGGCGTGGCCATCTCCAAGCTCTTTCAATATCACTCAGAATACGAAAAGATAAAATGGATAGCTGGCGCTGTAGGATGCGCGTTGGCATCTGCGGTGATGTTGCTGACCGGTACTGTTCATCCGCCTGGAGGTGCATCTGCCGTGCTGGCAGCCACAGAGCCAGCCATTACGGCTATGGGATGGTACTTTATTGGCCTCGTTGCATGGGGGGCAACATTGATGATAGCGGTCGGTCTAATAATCAACAACATCCAGCGCCAGTTTCCAATATATTGGTGGACACCACTGGATTTACGCAGAGCAAAGAGACAAGACCTTGAGACAGTACCAGATGGGAGGGGCGCAGTGGAGCGAAGAGAAACGGAAGAAGAACAGAAATATGACCAGTCGTATGAGAAGATTGAAATTACTGGGGCAGAGGTCACCTTGCCCCCAACACTGAGCCTCAACAAGGAGGAAGCAGAGCTGTTGGAGAGGCTGCGCTTGCGGCTGCGGAAAAGCGTGGATAAAGAAGTTGATTTCGATGAAACAGATTCGGAGAGTAGTAAGAGCAGCGCAGAGTTTACGATGGTACCAACAAGAAGCGAGGAAGCAAGGACTAATAGCGAAAGCAGTAGCAGTGGGAGATGATTCTCTGAATACTAGTACCTGCCTTATCGAGCCGCTATTACCGCATCGGGAAATCATAGATAAGAGCAATGCATGAGTGTCTACCATCTCCGAGGCGTCTCTGTGCAGGCAAAATCATATAGGTGGATCATCGCAGTGATCCTGAACTGGTCCAGGTGATTGGATTTACTGTTGTGTTAGGGAAAGTCATTTGTGTGCAGACATGGTGATCGTTAACCCCCATGGTATTGAACAAAGCGCCGAGTTTTGACAACAGTGTATTGTTCAAAATGGTAAGTGATTGGATCAAGCTTGTTTGCAGAATGAGGAGAGACTACGTCGGTATTGCGAAGTAGGTATCCTTCTGTTACATTGTGCACAATTGTCACATGCGGTGTAAGCACCCCGACATGGGCGCACCGGCTAATAACAGTGGTGATTGCATTGCCAATACGTAGGCAAGGGAAGAATTCGAGATGCTCGGATACTTCTTGCTCCTTCAAGGCACTGAGGTGCTGCAGCAACACTATGGGGGTTGTTGTGAGTGCTCGCTCTGCGCCGGCAGACATGCCCAAAGCCTTTTTGCCCGATGACGATGCGCGCAGATGCTGCAACTCTCATTGGCTGGGGTGCTGCTTCGCCACGGCCAACGAACGGGTGCAAGAAAAAATTAGGCACATTCACAGGGTTCTCCAGACGAGGCTTGCCGAAGCAGACCTATACCTACGTGCATCTGTGACGACTCTTCCTCCTCACCTCTCCCCGTCGTCCACTCGCTCTCTTCCTCGAGTGTCGCATTTGTTCTCCGTCGTTGTTCATATCGATAAAGAGAGTGGGTCTGCTGCCCCGCCATACTTGAAATTCGACGAGTTTTCCTCCTCCACCCCACTACTCGCGACCCTTCCTTTACAACACATACAACATGGTCTCCGCATCGAAAGCTGCCCGTGAGGCAAAGCGCGCTGCCGAGGGCAAGCCCAAGAAGACCCTTGCGTCCAAGGCTTCTTCCAAGAATGCCTCCAAGGCAAACTCCGTCAACGGCGACGCTGCTGAGGATCTCGAGCTGAACGAGGAAGTCCGCAAGCTCACCATGCAGGAAGACAAGCACGGTCTGTCTGACCGTGTCACCACCGGTGTCCTGGCCTCCCTCCAGGCTTCCCGTGACGTGAAGATCACCTCCGCGTCGCTTGTGTTCCACGGAAGAGTTCTTTTCAACGACACCACCCTCGAAGTCACATACGGTCGCCGCTACGGTCTCTTGGGTGAGAACGGTTGCGGAAAGACCACTCTCCTCAAGGCTATTGCTGCCCGCGAGTTCCCCTTCCCTGAGCACATCGACATCTACCTCCTGAACCAGGGTGCCCCCAAGACTGAGTTGGGTGCCCTCGAGTGGGTCGTCCGTGAGGCTGAGAACGAGCTTGCCCGTCTCGAGAAGCTTGCTGAGGAGATCCTTGAGAAGGAGGGCCCCGAGTCGCCTCAGCTTGAGGACATCTACGAGGTATGTCGTGTCCATGTCCTTTGTTGAACTCTAGCTTACTGTGTGATAGCGTCAAGAAGGCATGGATCCCTCCACTTTCCACGTCCGCGCCTCCCTTATCCTGACTGGTCTCGGTTTCAACAAGAAGACCATCCAGAAGAAGACCAAGGACATGTCCGGTGGATGGCGTATGCGTGTCGCCCTTGCCAAGGCTCTGTTCGTCAAGCCTGCGCTGCTGCTGCTCGACGACCCCACCGCCCATTTGGATTTGGAGGCCTGTGTGTGGTTGGAGGAGTACATGAAGAAGTGGGACCGCACTCTTATCCTGGTTTCTCACTCCATGGATTTCCTCAACGGTGTCTGCACAAACATGATCGACATGCGCATGAAGCAGCTCCTCTACTATGGTGGTAACTACGACTCTTACCACAAGACCCGCACTGAGCAGGAGGTCAACCAGACCAAGGCCTACGAGAAGCAGCAGGATGAGATTAAGCACATCAAGAAGTTCATTGCCTCTGCTGGTACATATGCCAACTTGGTCAGGCAGGCCAAGTCTCGTCAGAAGATTCTTGACAAGATGGAGGCTGATGGTCTCATCGAGCCCGTCCAGGTTGACAGGGTCTTCTCTTTCCGCTTCGCCGATGTCGAGAAGCTGCCTCCTCCTGTGTTGTCGCTTGATGACGTTACCTTCTCCTACTCTGGCAACCCTGAGGAGAATCTGTATGAGAACCTCGACTTCGGTGTCGACATGGACTCTCGTACCGCCCTTGTCGGACCCAACGGTGTTGGCAAGTCGACCCTCCTCAACATCTTCACCGGCAAGCTCAGCCCCACAAGCGGTGTCGTCTCGCGCCACACTCACTTGAAGCTCGGTGTCTACTCTCAGCACTCTGCTGAGCAGCTTGACCTTACCAAGTCGGCTCTCGACTTCGTCAAGGACAAGTTCTCCCACATCAGCCAGGACTACCAGTACTGGCGCCAGCAGCTTGGTCGTTTCGGTATGACCGGTGACGCCCAGACCTCGAAGATGGCCACCCTTTCGGACGGTCAGAAGTCCCGTATCGTTTTCGCCCTTCTTGCTATCGAGGGCCCTAACATGCTGTTGCTTGACGAGCCTACCAACGGTCTCGATATCCCCACTATCGACTCCCTGGCTGACGCTATCAACGCTTTCAGCGGTGGTGTTGTTGTCGTCTCCCACGACTTCCGGTATGTTTACCTGGTTCCTTTTTAAGAATTTACACGCTAACTTTCCCAGTCTCCTCGACAAGATCGCCAAGGACATCATGGTGTGCGAGCACAAGACCGTCACAAGGTGGGATGGATCGATCGGCGAGTACAAGAACCACCTCCGCAAGAAGATGTCTTCGACTGGTGTCCTTGCTTAAGTGGTGGATGAGATTGTTTTTGCAAAATTGCATGCATTTTCCGAGCTGCAACACGCGAGTTTGAAGCAAAAGTAATGGCCTTAGAGCAGGGTCCATGATACCCCTGCAGTAGGCTGGCAGCTCCGCGCGACCAGCTTCAGTGTCTGTTCTGCGTGGGCGGAGACAACTGGATACGTGTTTCGTTGCATTGGGCTTTAGAGGAGTTATAGAATTGGATTATGACCAAAATGATATCACGTAGAATAAGAATGACCTTCAAACAATTTGATGCCGCCAACTGCTGCGTCGTGAAAGCGGGTCGGCAAGGGCCGGCCGGCATGGCGAGCACCCCGCAAGATCTCCGGCGATGACGAGCCTGGATCATTTAGTCCTTAAGCTGTCACGAGCACATGCATGGGCAACGGAAGTCCACCTCCACTTCCGCAACCTCGCACTTTGTTGCTTCCGCCGGGGCTTCCAGCAGCGCACATATACCGTCAGAGTTCCCTTACAACTGACCGGCGAGTCGAAGCCCTCAGTACTCGCCATGGCGGAGCTCAACAGCACCAAGCTCAGCGCAGAGTCGCACCTGTTGCTTGTACGACTTACCGCCGCCTCCTCCAAGCCAGACTAACAAGCACCCCAGGACCAGCCGCTCCTGCGCATGCCCTACGAGCTCTCGCGACGCAACTTCAAGAACGCCCAACGCATCATCGAACACACAGCTCTCACGCTCCCAGCCAACCTCTCCACCATCACAAAGACCGCTTCCAAGACCAACGACCCCGCCCAGACACTCGAGTCGCTCGACGCCATGATCACAAAGATGCAAGGCCTCAAACGCAAGCTGTCGAATCTACAGGAGGAGGAGGCCAGGCTGCACAAAGCGGCAAAGGCGCGGCTGCGACATCTGCAGGACCTGTATGATGTTCAGAGTCTGGTTGACGTCAAGTACGACGAGTGGTCGCGTGTGCGGCTGTCGAGGCTGCTGGTTGACTATCTGCTCCGCGAGGGGTATGCTGCTAGTGCTGCGTGCCTGGCGCAGTCTAAGGGCATTGAGGATCTTGTGGATGTCGATGCGTTCATCTCGTGCCACAAGATCGAGCGCAGCCTGCGTGAGGGCATGAGTACCACGCTCGCGCTTGATTGGTGCAAGGAACATAGTAAGGAGCTTAAGAAGGGAGGGAGCATGTTGGAGTTTGAACTCAGGCTGCAGCAGTATATTGAGATGGTCAGGCAGGGACATGAGAAGGGCGTGTCGGGTATGGAGGGTGACTTTGGGCGGGAGGGCGTCAGTATCGGGGAGGGCGGGGGAGAGCAGATGCTCATGGAGGCAAGGGCGCACGCGAAGAAGTACCTCAGTTCGAGCGGCGACTTCGACTTGATCGGCCGTGCTGCTGGGCTGTTGGCTTACAGGCCGTGGGACGAGGTTGAGCCGTACGCTGTGAGTGCTTTGCTACATGCTTGTTCATCTACTATAACGACGTATGCTGATCTGCGCAGTCTCTCTACTCGCCCTCCCGCTGGTCCCATTTGGCCTCGCTCTTCATCACAACCCACCACACCCTCTACTCGCTCCCACCGCGACCACTCCTCCACATCGCCCTGTCGGCCGGCCTGTCCGCGCTCAAAACACCCGCCTGCCATTCGGCGTTCACTTCGTCGTCCGCAAACGCCTCGTCGTCCACGACCACCGTCTGTCCGATCTGTAGCACCGAGCTCAACGAGCTGGCCCGAAACGTGCCGTACGCGCACCATACGAAGAGCATCGTCGAAAACGACCCTGTGGTGCTGCCCAACGGCCGCATCTACGGCGTCGAGCGTCTGAGGCTGTTCAACGAGAAAGTCGGCACCGAGGCGGGGTGGGTGCGGGATCCGATTGCTGGCAAGACGGATGAGATGTGGAAGTACAGCGAGGTGCGGCGGGTCTTCGTCCTTTGAGAAGGTTCAACTCTGGGCATCCCCTTTTTTTTCTTCGTTGGTATGGTTAGATAGCATAGCGTGGCGTCTGGGTATCATATATAGTCCTTCCAACCCCCAAATACGGGTTGACAACTTCCATCCCACCTCTCCCACTCCACACTGCGCTCAATCCCCTGCCTCCGCCTTAATCACTATCATCTTCCTCTGCCTTCCTCTTCTTCGCCACGGGCGCGGGGGCCCTCCTCTTCCTCCCCAACTTGACCCCCATCTTCTCCAGCTCCTTCTCCTCATCACTATCCGCCTCCAACGCCACCTTCTCAAACACATACATCCTCGCCTCGCGATCCTCCCCCTTCCACCCACCTCCGCCCTCCACCGCCCCCAAAGTCCTCACATGCCCATACCCAGGATACTGACTCCAATCCAGCTTCCAGCTCTCCACAACCTTCAACCCAGCATGCCTCGCAAGATCCCTCACATTCCACAGGGTATACGGCTCCCCCTCAAACAGGGCGACCATAATCCTGCCACCCATGCGCAGAAACTCCTGCGGGCGGCGCTGCACCAAGTTCGGCCTGTTCGCTTGGGCCTCCAGGATCCGGAGCCGCTGCTTGGCACTACTGGTCTCGAGACACGCCTTGAAGAAGCCCACAAGCAGCGCCTGGTTGCTCCGCACCTGCCTGTTCACATCCGTGCTCAGCCCGCCGACATGCGGGAACATGAACGCGATCGTGTCCCACCCTGACACCTCCCCTTCGCCGTCCTCATCCTCGCTCCTGTCGCACTTGAGCTGCTTGTACGAACTCAGCTTCGTCGCGTCGATGCCGTGGTGCAGTGGCACGGGGGGTGTGAGGGAGGTGAGTGCGTCCCGGGTGGCCGCGAAGGAAGGGTATTTCTCGAGTACGGTGGGGAGAGTGTCGAAGGATGTGCCGGTTACGTAGGCGCAGCCGTGGTCTTCGACCAGGGACCGTGTGAAGCTGAAGTCGCCTTCGCCTACGAGCAGGATGTGGTCGTAGGGGCCGAAGGGGACTTCGTGTTTCTGCGAGGCTTGGACGTGGGGTTGTGTGGTGGTGGTGGGCGCGGGATCGGTAGGGGAGGTCTTCTGCTTCTTTGCGGCGGAGGGCTTGGGGGTGGTGGTGGTGGTGGGTTTTGCGGGAGACTTTGCGGTCTTCGAAGGGCCGGCGGTCGAGGGCTTTGTGGCCGCAACGGCTTTCGCGACCTTCTTCTGGTGCTCGGCGATTTTGCGCTGGCCGTCGCGCTTCAGTTGGCGACGCGCTTGCTTGGTTTTTGTTTTCGACATTGTGCTGTGGGAGTGGTTGTGCTGGTGTTCTTCAGCTTAGTTCAGGTGCTGTGGAAGTCGTGAACTTTCTAGTGGGTCTTCCGCTAGCGCGATTTCGTGTGCACTTCCGCGGTCACAAAGATGGCAGGGAGAGGCAGATACAGGTGCGAGCAGCGTCTTCTAGAGACAGCACACAATTGCGTGGTATGAGTAAATGTACAATAGATGAGACCCGGTACAAAACATGCCTCCATGCAGCAGCTACAGTCTGCCCTAAATGGATATGCGTTTGAAACGTGAACAGATCACCCCAATTTCCCCTCGTTCAGCGCAAAATTATATCAGGTCGCGCTTGATGAACTGGTCGTACAGAGACTTGCCGAGCGAGGCGGGCGAGCGCTCAACAATGACACCGGCGGCCTCCAGGGCGGAGATCTTGGAGTTGGCGTCACCCTTTCCTCCGCTGACGATGGCACCAGCGTGACCCATCCTCCTGCCGGGGGGTGCAGAGATACCGGCGATGAAGCTGACAACGGGCTTGTTGGCGGTGTTGTACTCCTTCAGGAAGTCGGCGGCGTCCTCCTCAGCGGTTCCACCAATCTCTCCGATCATGATGATACCGTCTGTCTCGCTGTCCTCGAGGAAGACCTTCAGGCAGTCGATGAAGTTGGTTCCAGAGAAGGGGTCACCACCGATACCGACGACGAGCGACTGACCAAGGCCGGCCTGGGTAGTCTGGTTGACAGCCTCGTAGGTGAGGGTTCCGGAACGCGAGACGATACCGACGCGGCCGCGCTTGTGGATGAAGCCGGGCATGATGCCGATCTTGCACTGGCCCTAGAATGGGTATTAGCGGTGTGCATGCTGCATAGGTGGTGGGTCGATGCGTACGGGAGCGATGATACCGGGGCAGTTGGGGCCAACCATGCGGGACTTGTTCTGGGTCTTGAGCATGTCGGTGATGCGGACCATGTCTAGCCAAGTCAGTACCATGTCCCTGCTAAGCTTCAATGTGCTGCGCGTCCGTACCGTGCTGGGGGATACCCTCGGTGATGCTGGACCCTGTTAGCTCCTGTGTATGCCGCAGTCTGTATGCACACCTACGTCACAATCAGAGGGACCTCAGCCTTGATGGCCTCCTCAATACCGGCGGCAGCGACGGGGGGACTGTTGGGCTGTCAGATGGCTTGCAGGGCGAATGGCCGGGGGTGGGCGCGCATACGGAACGAAGATGGCGGTCGCGTTGGCGCCGGTCTCCTTGATGCCCTGCTCGACATTGGCGAAGACGGGGAGACCGAGGTGCTCCTGGCCGGCCTTCTTGGGGTTGGTGCCGCCGACGACCTTTGTGCCTGCGCGTCCGTGTCAATTCGTGCTCTCGCGTCCGCCTGACAGCTGTTCAGAAGTATGCGCATGGTCGCGTACCGTACTCGATGGCCTGCTGTGCGTGGAAGCTGCGGTCGTGTCAGCACTCCGCCCATGTTTCCATTGATTGCTTCCAGGGCGCACTCACGTTCCCTGCTTGCCGGTGAAGCCCTGGAACAGCACCTTGGTGTCGCTGTTGATGCGGAGGTTCTTGATGGTCTCGGCGTACTGCGACGAGCCGGTTGCGTAGGACCTGGACGCGGCCTTGGTGAGCGCCGAGCGCATGGGTTGTCTGATGGCCTGCATGGTGCCTGTGTCGCTCTCACGTAGACTAGCTAGATGTGCAGAGGGGTATCGAGAATGAGGGCAGGTGTTGACAGAGCTGGCCGAGAACAGGAAGCTGCGACAGACGCACGGCCTTTCTGTTTCTGCGCCAAACTTTCGTAGGGCTCTTCCCGGCCGGTGGAGCTAGCATCAAGATAATAACCCGGCTCAAAGCGCTGCTCAGTCGCATCAACATGCATTTTCATTTGATTTCGACCTACTTTACTAAATACACATCCTGAATTGCCGGAACCTTTAGGACTCGTAGCCGTCTGGCTCCTTACCTGTGCTGAACGCTCCTTGGAAGTCACGGATCAGCTGGGCACCGTATTGAGACTCCACATACGTGTATTCGAAGCCTTTCTTCTCCTTTAGCATGTGTGCCATGAAGTGAATAACTGCACCTTCTTCATATGGACAAGACTGCATGCGCCTCCACTCCCATCTTCTCATACCCTCTTGCTTGAATTTACAATTGCCAAAGTCGATGTGCTTGCACTTCCATCTTTGTCCGATTGGATCCCAATGCACTACCGAATTGCGTGTCATATTGTTGTCCTGGTTGTGAAATTCCATGTTCTGCATCCAGTATTGAACGGCTTTAGCGCAGTCGTCAATGATAGACTTCCAGTCTTCGCGTGAAGCAGGCAGTGATTGTTTGTCGTACAGATCCATCACAGCAAATCCAGGCACATACTGCATCAAGATGCCTGGGATGCCTTTTATCTTCGAGCTTTCCGTTTGACAACATTTCGAAGAGTAGACTCGTGGTACTCGCACACTGCCGATGAAGCGTGGCACGTCCTTCCCGTCGAGGCCATGCTCTCGCATTCTTCGATAGACCTCAAGTTCTGCCCGGTATCTCCTCAAGCAATCGAACTCAAAAATGAGCTCTCCGTATGCACTGGCTTCGGCCTTGTCGAACACTTCGTTGGTGCCATCGTCGTTGTCATCCTCATCTTCATCGCTATCGCTCCAAAAGCCTTCGCCATCTTCGAACGGGTTTTTGCTAGCCATCATATACTGGAAGAAGTTGACAAATTCCTTCGACCAACGTCGCTTTTCGAATTCCATGTCTCTAGATATGGACCATTCTCTTTCTTGGTAGTTCTGTTCCCTTTGGTAGTACCGGCGGTCGTACAATTTCAGCACGAAGGCACCCCCGAGATCTAGCGATGGCTCGAATATCTGCACCACCATGGCTTGCGACAGGGTGAATGGGGTGAAAACCTTCAGGATTCTGGCTTGAATGCAACGATCCCTGATCTTTATCCGGATAGTGTTCCCAGCTTCATAAGGCCGCGAAGAATTGTCGTGGATGGATCGCACATTTGCAAGCTCGGGAGCGCTTGCTCGTCGACGCAGCGGCCGAGATCCTGGGTCCGCAAATGGAACAGGGTCAAGTACTGTAGAGCCAAATTTTGTTGATGGTATCATGACGTTTCCAGTTGAAAGGTCGCGGTGGGTTGTGCAGGTGTGAATTGAAGGCAGAAGAGTGCGTTGTTAAAATAGCCATCAGGTCGGGCTTGCTGACAACGAGTGAAAGCCACACCCAGGCGCCCACGCTCTTAGTGAATGCAATGCACCTTCCATGGTCTGCACCTGCCATTCACTCTTATTCACTACTGGCAGAGGCGTACCCCTACAAGATGGCTCCCAGTACAGTCAACTCGATTTCTCTAACCCCTCCCCCATACCCAACTCTACCCTCTCATCTCTACTCAACCAAAGAATCAACTCGACAGCATGGGCAAGAGCAAGAATAGCGAGGTCAGTATCAGATTGTTCAAGTCAGTATTTTGCGTCTACTAACACTATCTCTAGTTCAAGAAGGCCGCTAAGGACGCCAAAGCTGTGCTCAAGCTATACCTCGACAGCATGGATGAACCAGATTTCTACTACTACCCTGCAGGCAAATACCATGACTGTCATGGTGACAATAAGTCTAGCGTCAAGGGTGGTCTTGTCACTCAATACATGGCCACTGTAAGTTTTCCCTCCAGACCACACAATGATCTCGATACTAACTCTGACCAGACCGGTGAAGATCTCAAGTTCCTTGTCAAGGTCTGGCACTATGCCTTGGATAAAGCCCTCCTTGGTCCCATCGAGTTCAAGCCAGACGCTGAAGGCAACCCACCTTCTAGCAAGACCGTGGTCAACGAGCTTCGCAAGGCGGCTGGCCTTCTCCCCGTCTAAACTTGCCCTCTATGGCACATTGTAGCCCTCAAACACCGGGTAACGATTTTCTCTCATGATACCCCTTCACATGACTGCATTCACTGTTAGGGATGGGTCTGTGGATAATTACTTATGAAATGAACGAATTACGACATACTTGAATCAATTCACAAACATTCACTGCAAATATCAGCTTTCCAATTCAGCTATATGTCCGTGCGTGATACATTGGAATTTATGTCTTCTTAATAACACGCAATATGTAGAGCCAGAACAGACTTATTCGATGGCAGAGCACGCTCATCTACAATGTCTTTTTGGGTACGGTGGAACCACATCAGAAGCACGCTTGGCCCACTTCCGTTTGACCTCTTCCGTGACCTGTCGAGAGAACTCAGACCGCTCGTACCTGTAATCAAATGCCTTCACAACTTTCAACCAATGTACCAGCTCCCGAGCGAACTTTCCTTCTTCATCGATCCTACCATGCTGTAACCTCCACTCCGCATCACTGGACGTTTCACTCTGGAAGGAGCAATGGCCAAAGTCGATAAACTTGCACTTCCAAAATTTCGCCATCGGATCCCAGTGCACGACGGTATTGCGCGGACGAAGGTCAGCATTGCTGGCGCCTAGGTTTTGAGTGAAGTTGAGGATGCTTTGGAGCGCTTCGTCTATGATTTGCTGCCAGGTTGATCGAGCGGGCTCGAGAAGAGGCGGAGGACCCAGATATAACGATTTAAGAGGAAATCCAGGTACATACTGGATTAGAATACCCGGTATCCCGTCGATGGAATCATTCGTAACAGGGCAGTGACGCGACACATACCCATGCGGAATCCGGACCGTGCTGAAAAATCGCGGCACATCTTCACCATCGATATCATGCTCTCTAGCCCGACGATAGAACTCCAGCTCATGGCTATACATCTTCAGCATGCCATGTTCAACCTTGAACTCCTCCAATTCACAGCCATCGACCCCAGAACTGTCTTCATCTATTACCTCTTGCGTACCTAGCTCTTCATCTGCTGAGTACTCCTGGTGGCTGTCACTGTGAATCAAGTCATACACATACCCGAGGGGAGATCTGTTGAAACGTGATTTCATGAACTCCATATCGCGCTCGATGTCCCAATCTGGCACATTATGTTCTTCACGGCATTCGACTGTGCAACTTCTGTCATAGACTTTCAGTACAAAATCTCCCGTGAGATCCATATGCGGTGCATAAATGCGGATGATCATGGCAGGGGCCATGGTGAAAGGCGTGAAGAGCTTGATGATCTCAGCTTTGACTACCCGGTTGTCAAGACACAGTCGGATCGTCTTGCCTACTTCGTAGGGACACGATGATGGCTGAGAGGAGTTGACGTCGTACCCAAGCTCAGGAACACTGGCACTTCGCTGGAGCTTAGGGAGTGGCATTGTTATGGGGTCGAGCACCTCGGTGCCGTACTTGAGTGTAGGCATGATGGGTTGTGGTTGAATGGTGGCTTTTGGGAAAATTAGGCAACGAATTGGCAGAATTGATATAAGGTGTCTTGAGTTTGGCAAAAGAGACACCCCAAAGATTGTTCATTTGGTAGTGAATTGGTAATGAAAACAAAGACTTTCAGAAAACGATCCAGCTGATCGAACAAGGTGAGCAAACCGGACGTCATCCTACTCATTACATGTAACGCAACTCTCAATCTTCTGTCGGCGAATCGCCCATATCTTTTGCCCGTGTCATTCGCAGTGCCCTTCGCTATGTCATCTGTCATGATCTTCGACGCCATCACGAACCCCAGAACATCTTAACCCTTCTTGCTCGCTCCAGCCTTCGCTTTCTGCTTGTTGCCATCATTCGCTTTCTGCTCGTTCCCGTCCTTCCTCTTCCGCTTGTTTTCATCCTTCTTCTTCTGCAAACAGTCCTCAGCCCCACAAAGACAAACCACTTTACGGAAGTAGCCCTCGCCGTAAGATATAGTGAGCTCGGTGTTTGCGTCGACGTTCTGTAGTGCTTTGATGACCATGATTCTTGTTGATCCGATGCGCGCGGCGGCGAACGCTGTGTTTGGTTTGCAAGAATGGTTGATAAATCGGGTCCAATTGCCGTACTTTTTGGCGTCAATAGTAACTTCCTCCGCGATCCACTCTCCATTACTAGACCTCTCTAGTCGGAGACTGTGGGGACCGTGGTTCGCAACATCTTTGGAGGGCGCCTTGCCGATGTCCAGACTCAACTTGTAGTCACTTCCCGTCGTACCTTTGGGAGTGATTTCTCCTGAATACCAGCCCAAGACATCGTGGCGCTTGATGGGCGTTTTGGTGAAGGCCCCAACTCCACGATCTGGAGTCATTCGCAACTCGACGTGAGTCTCCCATTCTCCGCAAGCCGCACTCCAGTCTTTCGTGGCATGATCGCAGGCTTCCTTCAGACAGTGACTTGTGGTGAAGCACTTTGTCCCATGACACAGTCCACCTTCAGAACCAGGTGCACAACAAATTTCATCTATAGATTGGGGGGGCCAGGGCCGGCCAGGTGGCCATGTGGCAGGGTAGGGAGTTTGGGCAAAGTGTTTTGGGTCGAAGACATACTCATCTTTGTAACTGAAGCTCGTGATAGGATAGGGATTCCCGTTGCGGCCGGTATACCAGGTTGCCGCATCTGTCAAATCAGTCGATGGTCATCTTCAGGATAGATGGCCTTACCCTGCGAATCCTCGACAGATTCTGCCGGTGCCTCATTGATAGGCGATTTCTCTGAGGTCGTGATCTCAGCGTCAGACATGGTTATGATGAGTGATCTGGAGTCGCGGAGCTGGAGAGTAGGTTGAAGTAACGTCAAACCGTAACGACAATTGCGCCGGCAAACAGTTTCGCAGGACAAACGATTTCGCATTCACTCTCGGGGCAAAACTGCGGTGAAGGCAACAAGGAGAATGCACCATGAAGGACAAATTGCGAAATCCAGACACCCATGTCGAGCTCATTTGAAATCTTACAGATGTTACAGTATCTTATACACAATATAATAAGTGCTCTCTTCTAGTCGTTGAGCTTGCCGTAGAATGGCAGGCCGATTGCTTGCGTCAGTAGTCGTGCATCCTTGTTGCTTGTGGCATCGGTGATGATGGTAATGTGGCAACCGGGGATCATCTTCGGTGGGTATCTACAAGGGTCAGAGATATCGCTGCTGAAGCGGAAACAAACTTACGCGTCATAGTTGACCTCGATTTCTGGGAAAAGAGCAAGCTGGTCGGGGGTGAGACCAAAGCTGATGTTGCCGTGGCCGTCTCCGGAGGAACCTGGCACTCCTTTCCATTCCTTGATCCTAGGCAATACTACGTCGATAAGCTTCTCGAGGAAATGAGAGGCATCTTCGCGCTCCATGGTGGCAGTGACGGAGACATATCGGCCCTCACGCAACCCCCATCCAACCACATTATGTCTCGCCTTGTGTGATTCGACGCGCACATTGGTGATGGCCTGCAAGATCATACCAGCAACGTGCATGACGGCGCTGTCCTGCATGGCCTCGGGAACCATCGAGTGAACAACGACCTTCTCGATCTTGGGGATGTTGCGGAAAGTGCGCGGTTCCTGAAGGAGGCGCAGAACCTCACCCTTTCCTCGAGGCCCTCGGAGCGGTCGACCCTTGAAGTATGGTGAATCGCCCTGCCACTCTCTTAATCTCTGTTCCACCTTGGGTGCGCGATAGCCGGGAGGGTAATGCTGATAGGTCATGGCGAGGATGTCTTGGGCAATGGTGCTTTGGTATGTCTGCTCAAGGCGAGGCAGACTAAAGGGGCCAGGTTGGAAGCGTCGCGACGCGGGGTCTGAGACGGGGAGAGGCTGGTGAGGATGGAGCGGGCCGCGGTAGTACTTTGGTTCACGGTATTGGTATCTTGAATGTATCAGCCTTTGTCCAAATGATGTAGTTGGGATGTTCCACGCCCTACCTGCCAGGTGGGAGCTGCTTCCTTCCCCTTCTCCTTGCCCTACTCCGTGCTATGGGGTCAAAGTCTTTGACGGCTGCCTCTGGCTGTGCTTTCGCGTCGGCGAAGGATGTCGACTCAACTTCGGCGGCGGCGTCTGTCGAGGCATTGCGGCGCATCAACGGTCGGATGGCGGAAACGGTGGGCCTGGCATCTCTGCACAAGGCATTGGCCGTCCGGTATGGCAGCTCGCGCAGGGCCATGGTGTCTGACGTCGTCCTGGGCTGGATGGAGATGCGCCGCTGTGGTCGCGACGTCCTTGTCAACTTTTCGCTTGGCGCATGCAGGGATGGCGGCGCTGCTAGTTGCCATGGTTCCTTCCAGGCCCACTAGTCGCCTCCCCCACGCGTCCCGCAGTCGCAACTGCCTGCGCAACCCGCGCGCTCATTGTTTTGCGGCTGACTCTTGACTCTGAAGCGTTCTTCTCCCGCTTGCTCAGGCCGTCGTGGCGTGGTCGTCACCCGTGGTCACAATCACGCTTTCGGTACTGGAATCCGCACCCTTCGACTTCGGCTTTGTACCTCCTCCGCCGTCGCCTGCACCTTCCAAGAGCTACCCCGCGAATTGGTTCAGCACCTTCAGCACTCTGCGACAGCCTTCTTCCTGCATGGAAGCCTGTCATAGTCACCACGAATCATGAACGGCATGCAGCGCTTCCTCAGCCGTCGCGAGAAGCACCAGGCTGAGAAGCGCAAAGCCAAGGAAGCTGCGCGCAACAAAGTACGCCCTGTCTCTGCCTTGTAGTCGAAGACCATGTTTACTCTTGTTTCTGCGCATTATCCTTGCTCAAACCTCAGCGATCGAACCATCTGACAGTGTACTGCCATAGTCAAAGTCCGGCCGGCCAGCATCCTCCAATCTGTATAGAATATTCACCAACGAAGACACGAAGTCGACGGCCGACAAGGATGCCTCGAAGAACGTACGTTAGATCCAGGAGGCAGACGGGCGTAGCGCTGACCGCCACAGGTCACCATGCTGCTTTCGCGGCTACAGGGCGCAGGCATCACAAGAATGGGAAAGGAGCAAGCCGAACACGCACTGGAGTGGTACCCCAACGAGATCGACAAGGCCTACGACATCTTAGTGCTTGCGAACGAGTCGATCGAGGGTGAGCTGAAGGACTTTGACCCTAACGTCAATATGGTTGGCGCAATCAACAGGAACATGGTCACCTGCTATTTGGATGCACTGCTCTTTGCCATGTTTGCAAGACTCGATGCTTTCGAAGCGATGCTGTACGACAATTTCGACGACGAGCCAAGAAAGAAGCTGGCAGCCACGTTGCGACTCTGGGTCAATCTACTTAGAACCGGACGTCTGATCAAAGTTGAGCTTGTAAGTATGCAACCTCTCTCGAAGGTTTAGTACTCACACGGCGGTTAGACAAAGCACCTGCAGGATGCGCTCGCCGAATGTGGTTGGGAAGACGCTGCCAACGTTTGTCAACAAGACGCGTCTGAGGCCTTCACATTCATTACTGGGGCACTGGAACTTCCGCTTCTTACTTTGAAGATGGACATATATCACACCGGCCGCGAAGACAAAGAAGATGACCACAAATTCGTCAATGAGAGGTTGCTGGAGGTGGCTATCCCTGAGCAGGAGGGAGAGGGTACCATCACCCTAGAGGACTGTCTGGAGACGTACTTCAACAACCGAATAGAAGTCAAGCGCTTCCTGCAACGTCAGAACACAGTGGGTTCGGTGAGATCAATGAACCGCGATACCGCCGAACGAGATCCAGAGAAGAATGAAGCCATCCACGTCGAAAGTGTCGAGCTGTTGGGCCCAGAGTCGCCAATGGTTGCGACTCCAACGTCGATGGCACCGTCTAGCCCTTCCACCCCGATTCGACCAACCCTTGACGGGCGTCGGCGTGCGGATAGTATCTTCAGTCAAAGATTCAGAAACGCGGAGGACAAGAAATTTGACGAGAAGAAGCACCTGGATGATATGTGGAACAGCAGCTCTGCAGGCCGGCCACGGTCAGCTTCCCTCCTTAGAAAGGAGGTGCTTATGCCGGCATGGCAATTTTTCAGCCTTATACGTACGTTCCGATATTGTCTCTTTTTGAAAACAACTAACCCAGCCCAGCTTGGTACACGGACAACGTGCCCAAGACAGACGCCCAGGTTGCAGCACACTTTTCCTCCCGACGTCCAGTTCTCGGAATCTGTCTGAAGCGGTACTCCATGACCATGAATGGCGCACCAAAGCGACTAAATACATATATCGACATTCCGCTTGAAATTGCATTGCCGCATTTCGTCTCGGACGATAAAATGCATGATGAGGGCCCGCTCTTTGGCAATTTCAAGTTGGTGTTGCAGTCAGTCGTCTGCCATCGCGGTGTCTCTGTCGACTCTGGGCATTACATCTCGCTTGTCCGCGCAAATGAAAATGAGCGACCGTCCGCCTCGCGCTCTGAAGACGACGATCGTACGGGAGCATGGTTCCGGTTCGACGATCTCTCAAACCCTCGCGTGGTCAATGTAGACATCAAGCAAGCATTGCGGGACGAGTCACCGTACCTTCTCTTCTACCAGGTTCAGCCGATCGACGAAGAGCTAGCATCGAGAGGCGATCTTCCAACCTATGCTGAGGCGCAGACTGAAGTGATACCCTCCCTTACCTCCCAAGAGATCCTTGTCTCTTCACCAGATGATGGCGTGCCAGACGTGGAGAGTGGCGGAGAATGGGACAGGGTCAAGCCTGTAGGCGTACATACAGAGTCAGTGGCCTCAGATGGGCCTGTCGGTCGCACCAGTATGTCGAGTAATCGACGTAGCAGTGTAGCATTCGACGATCTGGACAGTGTATCTCGAGGCCGGACTGAGCCTCCTACCCCTGCCGACGAGTCGAAGACCAGTTTTCTGTCAGCCTCACGTCGCGGGTCACGAACATGGCTCAGTGGTACAAAAAGTCGACCGACGAGCCAAAGTGGCGAAGGACGATTGTCACTCACGTTGTCAAGACTGACGGGTCGTGGCAGTAAAGACAAGCTAGTCAACGAAGCCGGAGCTGCGGAGGATCCTGTCATCGTCATCAACTCGGTCGAAAGCCAGGACCCCACGCCTCCCGAAGCGGACAGTCCAGTCAAAGAGCAGAAGGAGACAACGCTTTCGCGCAAGAAGAGTAAGAAAGGAAAGAAGGAGCACCACAGAAGCAAGAGTAGGGATCCAAATGAGGTCTTGGAGAAGAAACAGAAAGACAAAGGACGGCCCGACAGGGAGTGTTCTGTGATGTGAATGGCTTGAAGAACCGCTTACAGGAGCGGATCTGTCGCATGATTTTTTGGCATAGCGTTGCATTCTGCTTTCTTCGCCTGCTTATGTGCATACATTTTGGAGGTGGTTGTCATTGCTTGACTTAGCGCGGCGTTCACGGAAGCATACACCAGGCATGTGGGCCTTTTCATAGCTATAGCAGCGGGTGTGTTTAAGGCTGCGAATAGGCCATCTGTAACATGGACGAGATACCGAGACACCCTCGTATCCAAAGCAAGTGCTCGTCGAAGACCCTGCCTGTTCTTCTGCATATTGCGTTGTATTTGCGTGAACCACATAGCGTACAGCGAGACCTGTGGAGACATCACCATACGGCATCGACGGAGGGAAATAACTTATCAACTTCTCTAGTTGTGTTTTCACTGCGGGTTCTCAGGAACGTGTTAGCAGAAGGCGGTCGACAGCCGTCGAACAGCTCCAGCCGCATCGGGCTAGGTAACAGCCGAACACCTCGTCTTGGAAGCTGTCCTTTCCGGACCCCAAAAGAAGACGAGCACCCAACAATCCCCGCGCCGCACATAAACTTTACCGTCCTCACGCGACGTCGCTGCAGCACTCTCCACCACACCTCTCCCACGACATCAGTCTAATCTCCCACAATGGCTATCTCTCCGCAAATGTACGCAAGCTCTTGCGCCACCTCCGCATTGAACCATCTGCTAACAATCGCCGCAGCTCCAACCTGGTCATCATCCTGTATGTCCCCGTCGCATGCGCGCTGCGCACTCTCTCCCTCTCCCTCGCGAACTCGGATCTGACAGCTGCCTAGGGGGTTCATGCAGATCTCCAAGAAGATCCCATTCGATGACCCGAACGTGCTGAACGGCGTGCGCGCCCTCTACGTCGTCTCCAACATCATCATCGCCGCTATCTACTTCTACGTCCAGATGCAGATCAACAAGAAGAATGGTGCGTCCACCCACACAGCCCCCCGATAGTCCACCCCCGCGAGCGAGCAAGCAAACAAGCAAGCTAACGCACCCACAGACATGACCGTGGTCAAGTACGTCGAGCCCGCGCCGATGGGCTCAGGCGAGGAGCCCAAGTTCGTCGCGACCACGGTCAAGGCGTACGATCTGCAGCAGCTGAAGGCGCTGTTCAAGGGCCAGATGATGGGCGTGGGCATGATGGCGTTTATGCACCTGTACATGAAGTACACCAACCCGCTGCTGATCCAGTCCATCATCCCGCTCAAGGGCGCCTTCGAGGGCAACCTCGTCAAGGTCCACCTCTTCGGCCAGCCCGCCACTGGCGACCTCGCTCGCCCCTGGAAGGCTGCTGCTGGCTTCATGGGCGCCATGCAGGGCGGCGAGATCAAGACTGATAAGAAGAGCGTCGAGGCTGCTGAGCGCGCTGGCCGTGGTGGCGTCAAGGACGAGTAGATGATGTGCTACTGTATGTGTATACTGTACGTTGCGCTCCTTCTTACACGACCACCCTTTGCATGTCCGCGGCCTGGAGCGCTTGCGGACGGAAAGACTGTACAATATAGAAAAGTCATTGATTACATCAATCATGAGATGATTTCTCCTTCCCAGCAACCCTCGTCTATGAACATGTCGGACCTTCGTTGGCTCCCGACCCGTCTATTACTTCATGATGCTTCCAGAATCTGAGTTGATACTCAAATATCGTTTAATCGTACACTGTCATCTTTCACAGGTTGCGTGATATTTACTCCAGCATAGCTCCCGGCATGCCCTTCTGCCCGCTGTAATGCTCGCTCTTGAACCGATTCTGCACGTGCGGTCTACTCCCCTCACGTGGCTGGCTGGCTTCTCCCCTCCACCGCATCCCTTCGTCCCCTCTGCGCGTCGCCTTCCTCTCTCCCGCCTGTACCTCAGCCTCTCTCAGTTCCGCACCCGCAGCTTCCACTCGCTCCTCTAGCGTTGTTGGCTGCGCCGGGGCTGCAGACGAAGCAGGCACCTCAAGTCCCAGCCCTGTCGCGGAGGCCTGCACAGCAATGTCGTCTTCAGGGCTGTCACCCCCTTCTTCCTCGGCGGCGTCTTCGGCAGCGCCCCCACGGGTGTTGTGTTTCCGCGGCCACAACGAGGGCAGCGAGATCTGCTGGAAACGCGGCTCCACGGCGCGCTCGTCGAACCACGCGTGCACGCGCGACTCGATCAGTTGGGCGATCTTGGGCACATCTTGTAGGCGTGAGCGCGAGCCTACCAGCGACCGGACGGAGAGGTCCAGGCGGTAGTCGTCGAGGAAAGTGAAGGCGAGGGCGGTGGGGCGGTGTGGGGCGGGATTCGCAGTGGAAGAAGGATTCGATGAGGATGTGGATGGACGTGGAGGATCGTTGGATGTTCGGGAGTCGCCTGGTGTGCGTGGGTCGCGGTCGGGGACGTGGGAGTGCGTGGGCGAGGTTGGAGTTGGGGTTTGCGCCTGAGTGGATGGCGGAGAGGACGAGGGGATGAAGGACAGAGCAAGAGTACCTGAGAAGCGCACAATGGTGACGGCCAGGGCGACGGGAAGAACGGCGGATAAGGGCTTGGGCCAGTTCAGATTCAGGGTGGTTTCGATGCCGATAGTGATGACATCGCTCAGGTCGACGTCCATGCGCGCCTGCAGGCGGCTCTCGTTGTCGCCCGTGGTGCCAGGCCCATACCAGAAGCCGTCCTCGGCGGGCATAACTCTGCAGTTGCTGAAGATGGGGAACTCATCGCCCAGGGCGATTTCAGTGACGCGGATCTCGCCAATCCAATCAGGCTTGCTGCCAGCATTCAGCACCTCGGTCAGCGAGGTCAACACGGCGCCGTCCTGTCGCGCATCGGCACGCAGCTGTGCAATGGTCTGCGCAATGAGCACATTGAACCAGTCCAGGCTCTCGGGCTGGTGGCCCTTGACATTGTAGTATGTCTTGGCGAGGATGGTTGCTATGCTTGGTCCACCGCGGCTCTCCTCGCCCTTCTTGATGATGCTGCGCGAGTGCTTGTGTCGCAGCGCCGGCGTCGTGGTCGAGTTGGAGCGCGTGCGCTGCTTGAGCGAATGCAGCGACTGCTGGTGGGCAAGTGTGCGGGCGCGGCGCAGCGAGTTGAGATGCAGCGCGCGGTCGTCCGCCGAGGGTGGCTCTCCAAAGATGAAGAATTTGATGAAGAAAAAGATGATCAGCGCGATCGAGAATTGACCCAGCAGAAAGCCCTGTGTAAATGACAGCCTGCAGCAAATTAGTGGTGGTTCTGGCGGCGACGTCATGGCACTTGCGATGAGGACGAAGAGCCCTGCATCGCCGGCAGGGGCGACGCTACGGGCGTGGGTACTGCTTTCGCCATGTTATGGTGTGAGTGCGATGCGTGCGCTACCACCGACACATGTTGCTGTGGACAATGGTCGGTTCAGGTAGGATACTAGTACTGTGAAGTTCACATGTGCATGCACTGGCCGGGCACTCCACCTCGACCTGCAGGGATCGCTGCTCTGCCCAATCGACATCCCCCAAGCTCCGCGCGCCCGCTGCATCTCTCGACCACGGCCCTGGAACCTGACACTTCGACAGCTCCCAAGGAATGGCCAACTTCTCCAAAGTCGTCATCTACAAAGCTTCTCGAGTTCATCCTGCACGCGCTGCCAAAGCAGCCAGAGTCATCCGCTCCATCAAAGGCCGATACCGCGCTCAGGCCTTCTTGTTCCTGGCCTATCACTTCTTCCTTTCCTCACCCCTCCACCTGGATGTCTTTGTGCTCTTCTTTATTCTCGTCAGTAACTTCATGAACCGCAAGGAGGCCTTCCCCATTCAGATGTTCATCGACGGTGTGCGCTTCCTACTTGACGAACGACGCTTTGTGATGCCTTGAGGGAGAGGCTACTTCCGTCTTCCGTCCTATCTGGTCCACGCCGATTGGCTCCCCACATTATCCTACTCCACCCGCACATCACGTATCCCAGAGCCTCACTAGCCTTCCCTCATGGACTTTGATACGCAGAGCCAGAGCCTGTCCCCAGGTGCTGCCATCAGAAATCCTGAGCTGCGTCTGCCTGCGACATGCGAACCCCCTTCTGAGAGCAACCCGCCTATGCAAGCAGTATGGGTGGTATGTGCCTTCTAGGTCACGAGGTTGCCAATCGCTGATCGAGCAACATATAGGTGTTTGGAGCAACCGGCCATATCGGACGCTCACTCGTTCGCGCCATATTGGCTCACGGTGATCAGTGCACTGCCGTGGGATGGACTCACGAAAACACCCCGGAGCAGATGCAGGAATGGCAAGACAAGCGATGTCTGGGCCTACTGTGCGATGTAAGAGTAAGAGAAACTGTTGATTATGTCTTCAAGAGAAGCGTTGAGCACTGGGGTAAGATGGACGTTATCGTCAACAGCACTGGCTACGGTGTCATTGGCGCTTGCGAGGACCAGGACGATTACGACTTACGCAATCAATTCAGCACGAACTTCCTCGGCACTCTTCACATCATCCAACTATCGCTGCCTTACTTCCGCCAACAGAATGCTGGTCGCTACCTCATCTTCTCTTCGACATCCGGAGCTCTTGGTGTTCCCGGACTTGGACCCTATTGCGCGACTAAGTATGCTGTCGAAGGCTTGATCGAGTCCATGCTCTATGAGATCGACGCCTTCAACATTAAGGCGACTCTTGTCGAGCCCGGCCACGTGAGGCTCGACGAACCAGACGACAACATCGTGCCATCTGGCTACCCCGTCACCCCCGGTGTAGGACCTCCAAAACCCAGACGCTACGGTCACTTCTCAGTAAAGCCAAACCCGAGCGAACCCTACGCCAGCAGGACAAGTCCTGCTCAGCATGCGAGGCGGATGGTACAGTGGCTCAACGACAGACAGCCTGTGAGTGCTGTCAAAAGCGCGGAGCTAGTGTGGCAGCTGGGGCATTGCAGCTATCCACCTTTGAGGCTGGTCTTGGGAAGCTACGCTGTGGACAGCATTCGCGATCGACTCAGAAGCATCACAGAGGAGGTGCGTGAACTTCGACATGTACTCAATCCTGTTTACTGACCATCGCGTAGATCGAAGACTGGAAGCATCTATCCTTTCCCAGCACCACGATAGACGATGATGCAACATCGGAGAAAGGCAAAGCTTCTGAGAAAGGAGACGATGACCAGGACGAAGAACACGAACAATAAACCATATAATGATAATTCAAACTTCCTTCACACTTTCCAGAGAGTACCCACCTATTTCCCCTCCTGATGTACCTCGGCATGCCGCAACAGTCTTACGTCATCCAGCTTGAACGCCTCCCATAGCAATCGAAAGCAGTGCATACAATACCCTTCACACCCACCCTTGGATTCCGTCCATAATAACGTCCATCTCGCCACCATTTTTCCCCACCAATTCCGCAAACAATGCCGCTCTGCACTCTCCACCTCATTGCGCTCCACAACACCACACCCAATCCGCTGTCCACCTTCCTCTCAACCCTCAACTCTACCCCCCTCAACCCCCTCGTAGTCTCCCGCGTGATCCGATGGATAATCCTACCCACCAAAATCTCAACCGAGCACCTCCTCGCCCGCAACATACAATGGGACCTCCTCCTCATCTTACCCAGCACGGCCGCACTCCCCTCCAACCTTGCCAAGCTAGTCTCGCACCACTGGAGCGTAACCGCCGGCGTACCATCACGCCTGACCAACTCCTTCGCCAAAACAAATGACGCGCTCCTACACCCCAAACCCTCCACAACATCCCCTTCACCCAGTCCCAGCTCGCCCTCCGCGCCGAAAAAAACAACATCCTCAGCCCAGAACCTCGAGCTCAGCGCCGAGCTCAACACCTGGATCGATTCGTTCCTGAAAACGCCCAGTCGCAGCAGCACGGGCGCAGTCTCCATGTTCAATCTGCTCGCCTTCGCGCGGGGCAAGAAAGCAGAGTACCTGAAATACGGGGCTGCGTTTGCAGAAAGCATCGGGTCGCGGCACGGCGGGAACGCGAAGATCGTGGGGAACGTTGTGGGTGTGAACGGGGCGACGACGAAGGTGGACGGTTCTGATTGGGATGAAATTGCTCTGGCGCATTATCCGAGTATTGCGCATTTTAGGGATATGTTGGCAAGTGAGGATTATCAGGAGGTGAATCATAGGTACAGGGTGGGGAGTTTGAGGGATACGTGTATTTTGATGACGAGTGAGATTGCGGTTGAGGAGGTGCTAGGTGGGGAGGGGAGGGCGAGGCTGTGAGGTGGGTGGGACTGTGGAAGCTGAAAGAGCAACAGTCCTCGAGGAGAGCACAATGCAACGTAATCCGGTATATATTGCGCTACAGAGCTGGTGAGATGAGCAGCGCCCTAACAGCTACTTTATTCGGACTTCATGTGCACCTCCACCCATACAACGGGCGATGCACTTACTTCTAAAGGTATACACGCTGTGAAAACAAAAGTCTCTTTCGGCCTCATACCCAGAACACATACCATATACAGTGGTAGTGGCTAAGATCTCGCGCAGAGGTCAAGGGCAGGGCTTGTTGCAGCTCGAGCAGCCTTCTATCAGCTGACGCAGCTGCGATTAGCACGCGGTTCGGCCATGCTACTGCCAATGCGGCGGTTGGGTCGCGGCTGGCAGATTGACCGGGTAGGATGCTTGTGGAGGAGCGCTTGGCTGGTCTGGAGGATTACGGATCTGCTCCTGCTTTGGTGCATCTTCAGGTGCACTGTATGGCGGTGTCGGTGCTGAGAAGACTGCCTCTATCTTGGGAAGGACAGGAGCTTCTGTAGACGGTTGCTGGGTCTCAGGCTTAGGTTCAAATGTTGCGGGCTGCTGGACAGAGACACCGTTGGGCACAGGCGTAGCGATGACGCGCGGTGGGAGAGTGGGCTGAGAGGCTGTAGTGACAGCAGCAACGACCGGGTCCTCCAGCTTTGGCGTAGCGATAACGTCTGCCATGGTCTTGTCGACGACATGTGCTATGCCGGCGGATGACGCTTCTTCAGGCTTGGCTTCCTTCTTTATGTCGGACTGGTTCTTTCGATAATGTAAGGTGACGACAAGGGACTGGGGCTCCTGCTCGTCTTCTGAGGCAAGATCGTCTTCATCGTCGTCATCAACGTCCATCTGCTCGGGCTCGTCTTCGTCCTCGTCGCCGCCGTCCCATGATGTGGCATCATCGTCTTCCTCTGAGTCCATCTCGCGGCTCAAGTTTGTGCGATTGCCAGTCCTGGTCGACCGACTCTGGCGTGGCTCTTCAGAGACATCGGACCGTATGTAGTCTCCCGTAGCGGGCGAGGCGCGATCGGTCGTCTGACCGCTGTGGAGGGTCTCGCCATAGGTGCCCGTTGCACGGGACCGGACCTGTCGCCCGCTGGCAGTGACAGTAGGACCAGAGTGAATAGGCGACGAGTCTCGCGCGGACTGCCGACCTGATCGACGTACAGGAGCGTCATCCGAATCGAAGTCCTCTCCCTCATCAAATGTGTAACGCAATCGTTTCCCGCGGGTGCGACCTTCGTACAGCGAGAAGCCTGGCTCGGGGCGGACGAAGGCAGCGGTGCGGTTTACGCGATACTCGCGGCGCTTTCGCTTCTGTGTCTTAATCAGTAACAAGTCAACACGAGAATTGCATTTGTAGTGCTCACCACTTCGGAGGCCTCGAAGCGAGGGACGGCGTTTAGCATCCGCTCGCTGAGCGCCTTAGCCTCTCGGTGGCCATCCTCCTCGGCCAACACGTTTGCTAGCACGCGCAACTCGTCGATTGAGCCAGCGACGCTCCACCATGTTGCCTTTGGTGTTTGTGGGTTGCCCTCGCGGTAGATGCGGAAGTGGGTGTCGTTCTGCCCCTCGATCAGCCAGTAGCGGCGCTTCTCGCCGTCGCGACCCCACGGCTGCACAGATAGAGGGATATTGGTATCGAGCTTGTCTTTCGTCGTGCGCGACTTATACGCTTGCGCGATCATAGCCTTGACCTCCTCGCTCTGGTTCAAGCTCCAGAGGCAGAGAGTGTGCAGGAGGGTGATCTGATGGCTTTGTCAGCTGCTGTCAGCGTTGCAGCGTGCCACCACTTACGCGCTCTGTCGGGGCCATGGTGTTGAATGAACGACTGCCGCTGAGGGGGTTTATATAGTTCCACTTGACCGGCCATTGCGACTTCTGCGTCTGGATGGCTTCCTCGAGCGCGCGGCCATAGTGACCTTTTCTGTAGAGAGCCCAATATGTCAGCTTCCAGCTTTCTCTAGCGCACCGGAGCAACTACGCGACCATGACTACAAGTGTGCGAAAGAGGATTGGAGGGTTGACGTACTCGACAGGCTTCTTGCGATTTAGGACGAGGCCGAGCAGGGCGCATAGGAGACCCTCGACATCGGGTGACGGTGTGCCCTCTGCGACGCCCAGCTCGATGTCCTGGGGCCCAACGTGAGGCGCATTACGGGGGAAAGCTTCGTTGAATCGCGACCGAAACATTACTATGAACTACACGTTCCGCGCGTTAGCTATGCACTGACGCGATGACCGCGGGTGCTTGGAGCCCAACTCCGGCGTGACGGGACGCGATTGACGCGTTTAATACGTACAGCGATGTCCGGATTGTCCTCTGGAACATATTCATGGGGCGGCGATGCTGGTCGCTGCCTCGGCGGTGGTGAGGGCGACCGCTTGTTGAAGAAGGTCAAGATGGTGCCGTTCTTTTTCTTCTTTTTGGCTGCGGTCTTCGCGCCTTTCGCAGGCACATCTTCCATGGGCATCTCATCCTCCGTGGGAGGCGCAGAGGAGAGCGCGGAGTCCGAGTCCGAGTCAGACATGTTCGCTGTCGTGGTTGTGGTTCGCGGTCGTGGTTGGAACTCGACGAGGGAGGAACGTCGTCAATGGCCAGGGCTAGGCGCGACCAATGTATGAGGTAACCTCCCGTTTGCTAGCACTAGAACTAATCTATCCGATCACTGATAATCTGGGGTAACAAGCCACAGCTGGAAGCGAATTGCAAGCGTCTCCAGAAGAGCAGGCTTACATACTGCGCCTTGCCAGCTCTCACGAGACAATCGACACTTTTGGAGGATTCAATGGTAGAAGTGCAAATACTCGACAGACCCAGTCAGCAGTGTAGCCATCATGAAGAGCCTTGCAATCTTTCAAATCGCGCTAAGTAGGACTAAAGCCCTCCTGTCTAAATGTATATTCTGCAGTGTGCCTCGTGCGAGAAACATTCCACTCTCCCATAATTCCTGGAGATGAACAACATACTATCCCTAGATACCTTCCGTGCGTAGGCAAGTATTGTACGGGAGGATTGTAATCCCCTAAGTCGTGGTTGTGCCTGCTATCGCAATGTGTCGGCGCCTTCCAATCAAGATCTAATAGGTAGCCGCACACGCACCATGCGCGGCAGAAATTGGACTCTTCATCAGACCCTAGGCCAAGCAGCTCAGGTGAATATGTCATCATGTTCTTAGAGTAACTCTTCGCGCACAAGCTCTGATCTAATCGGAGGTCCTCAAGGCTGATTGGCGCAGATATTTAAAACCTATGGTTCCTGAGACGGCTACATATCTAATTGGTCCTCAAACTCTTTCGCTCCCCTGTAGTTGTATCCTTCGTAATTGTCGAGTGGACGCTGGAAATTGACAAGGTGCTGTATATGAACGGACAACACCACAGGAACAGTTTTGATCGGCGACTGAGGAAGCCCAGATAGGGATCACCCAAGGTTGCCTCGATGTGTTGTTCGCCGACGCCAAATGTTTGCCATGCACGGCCGGTGCTCACACCGTGAATCCTCTTCATGTGTGCTTTCAGATAAGCATCGTCAGGTCCCACGTACTGGCAGGAAGGGTCGAGGCATGGATATGGCTTCGAGTCAGGCGATGGGAGTGCCGCAGCGAGGGCGACAGGTCTGGGCATTCCAAGGTCGCCTTTATGCGTTGTTTGCAGGTGCTTGTTCAATGCGTACGGAACTGGAAATCCGTACGTATGAAACTGGCACTCCTGGTGGGGACACTTGTGTGGCCTAAGAACTTGGTTGCGCTGAACAGGTCTTGTGGTGGCTTGAAGCACAGGGGGTTGCCAAGTTAGGGTTGATGGGGTAGACGATGCTTGTGCAGGAGTAGCTCGTGTTGAAGTGTCCGCAGCGGAAAGGTTGGCATCGGGTCCGGGCATCCCAATGTCGCCGTGATGTGTTGTTCGCAGGTGCCTGTCTAATTCAGACTGCCGTGGAAACCCCATCGTTCGGAAAGAGCACCCCTGGTGAGGACACTTGAACGGCCTAACAGCTTGGGCACGTGGCCGACGTATTGTGGTGGCTTGGGAAACCGGTTGAGATTGCGGTGTTGGAATAGACAATGCGGATCCTTATGCAACAGAAGGCTGCGTTGAAGGAAATGCAGCAGGGAGGGCGGCATCTGTAGCGGCACCCGATGAGTATTCAGACAAGGGGCGATCTGCAGGAGAGACAGCTTGGGAGGGCGATGTTGGGACAGTCAGTTTGTATCCCTGCGCAGCTGTAGACTGGGTTGAGGGGTTCGAAGCGATAAGGTCAGCGTCAGTGATGCCACTCATCGAATATTCAGAGGAGGGCAGTTGGACAGCGACGACAGGCTGAGGGTGCGGCGGTCGAGAGGCACGCTCAGCACCGGGTGCTCCTTGCCTAGCAGTAAGCCGTGCTGAAGTGTTTGCAGCGATGAGATCAGCGTCAGTGATGCCACTCATCGAATACCCAGAGGAGGGCCGTTGGACAGCGACGGCAGCCTGAGAGCGCTGCAGTTGGGAGGCAGTGATAAATGCTGGAAACGCGGTTTTCGTCGAAGGCGCCACAGCCAGAAGGTCAGCATCAATCACACCCTCCATCGAGTAACCAGACGACGGGCGTTGGGCGGCGAAGTTGCGAGCTGGCACCTGGCGGTTGGGAGAGCGACTACGGCTGCGACTGGATGGAGTGTACCTGTCGTGCCATGGCTGTGGCGAATTGGCCCGGTTGCGGTAAGAGAACGAAGACTGCGCTCGCTGTGGCGACCTGGCCCAGTCGTAGTGAGGAAATGATGATGGTGGTGTCACGGCGTCGGGCCTGCTACGCCGAGCAGGAGCAGGGACAGCAGGCGGAGAAGGCGCTGTCATTGTGCGGGCTATACCCTTTGGCGGCTGGTCCATTACGAAGTGCTTTGCATTGTATAGAACGCTGGTAAGATCTCGCACAAACCTATCCTTGATCGCATCGCCGCTGACACTGCTGACAGCTGGCCAGCGGAAGTTGGCACTGACAAGCAAAGACTTGATGTCCTTGTATGCCTCGCCAAAGGTCTTGTATGCTCGACGAAGGTATGGTTGCACAGTCCAAACAGCGTTATCCACGCTCTCGGCCCAGCGAGCTGCCAAACATTAGCAGAAGGCATGAGTGATGTTGGGATCCACAGACTATCTTCTGACGAGGCGAAGCTTGCTGAAGCCATCTTTGTTTGCCTCTTGTTTGCCCTACAGTCAAGAGCGTCCAAGGTAACGTGCTGCGAGTGTTGGCTGTAAGCGTTGCAGGACAGGCAGCACCTTTCTCGTGAGTGATCTGGCAACGGTATGTGAGACGATGATGATCGGAGCCTCTTGTCTGGTGTGTGTGTGTCAGAAGCTGAGGCGGGGTACGTTGAACAGGAAGTAGCTATCAGGTAGGATGCGTCGGGCAAGCACAGGAAGCAGCGAGCAGGGCAGCAACGAGCATGGAAGCAGCGAGAATTGAAGCACCCTTCCGTCTAGTTCACATTAGTCCCACCACACGTGCCTGCTCAAGGTCGAACCCACACTGCTTACACCACATTCATCGCACGTCACGTCGATACGTTGACGCTCTCTTCGCTTTGTTCATTCTCGGTCAAGGCTGCTACCTTCAGCTGCTTCTTCACTTGCTGCAAAAGCCTGGGCCTGCCAGGGCTGCTGTCGTTCGGCTCGATCGATTCACGCCTGCTGCCTTCAGTTACATCTCCAACTCTTGCTGCAAAAGCCTGGGCCTACCATGGCTACTGTCGTTCCCTTCAATCAATGTCTGTGAAAGCTGCCCTCAGGTACGACGGCAGCATCGGTTGCGGGAATACAAGCTTGCTGTCTGGGTTGGTTTTGTTAGCTGGGTGTGGTCTGTTGGGTTTGGCGGGCAGGACAGTATATGCAGATGAATCTACTTGCTTTGGGCGGCGGCGGCGGCGGCGGCGACAGCATAAAGCGCCCATCATGCAGTGACAATTGCAGTGACGTGCGTGACCGTGCGACGTGCGTGTGTACAAAGAGTTGCTGATGTAGCTGCGTGCCTAATCAGCTGTTGTGTAAGAGTAGTCACCTAGCACAGCGCGTTAGAGCGAGGCGCGAGGCACAAGACGCGAGGCGCTTCTGATTGTACTTTGTGACAGGCACAGGCACACGAATCTAAAGCTGCTGCTGCCTAGCGCTTAGACAACTGAGGTGTAGCCAGTTGCGAGCAGTTGCGAGCGGTTGCGAGTAGTTGTTTAGTCGTATAGTCGTGTAGTTGTGTTACAGAGCAGCTGTAGGTAAAAGTTGAAGAAATCACAGCGTACTACAGACGCTTGCGACTCAAGGACTCCCGGAATCTCCGATAGATAGAAGGGATATGGAATCTGCACGAAATTGCATGTCTTGCGATTTCAAAGAGCTTGATCGAGGACTACGAAAGAAGACCTAAAGACCATCCCAAACGCCTGCAAATAGCTCCGTTGACGCCTTAGCCTAAGCAGTGAGTAACCCGCAAGCCTGAAGCGGCATCCTGATTGCCTGCGGAGAGAATCCGTCGACGCCCACTGCTTAGAACGTCCAATCCTCCTCGTTCTCGTACTTGATTGGCACGAGGTTCTCAGAGTCACCTGTTGCAATGTTAGCCACCCATCCGACAGAGAACTGGCACCAACTTGCCATCGCTGCCCTCATCTTCAGTCTGCTCGTTGCTGTGAGAGAGTGCAGGCCTTCCTCCAGGAGCAGCTATGTGGGCGATGAGGAGGCTACTGAGGAAGCCTACCCTGCGTACGAACATGCCATCGCTGTCGCCAGTCACGGTGTCGACTAGACCAAGACTGAGAAGCAAGGTCTTGATGGCGGCGTCGAAAACCGCTGCGGCCTCCTGGTTACGGGTCCTTCTGGATCCTTTAAACAAGGCTGGCTCGATCATCGCAAGGAGGTTGATGTAGCTGCGACTGTTATCTGCTTCGAACTTCCATGGCTGCTCCGGGATGCTCTGCGCTGGATAGAGTCTCTCGCCGCTGCCATAGCAGTAGAGCACATCGAGACCACCCTGAAGTGTTGCCCACGCTGCGCCCTCATCGCCCTGCTTGTGCCCTGCCTCGTCGTGGATCTTCAGCATGCTGGCCTCGACATTCCCACTGCGCATACAGACCAACTTGCAGGCGATGGAGTCGCCATCAATGCCCTGGACCTCTTCAGCCCAGACCTGGGCAAGCTTACAGCACCTTGCCAGCTCCGAGTGGCCACCTGGCGAATGCAAGATACTGGAGGCCTTCAAGGCTGATAAGAGCAGACCTCTAAAAAGTTATAGCTTTTAAGATAGCTACGCGGTTAATCTGTACTCATTCCTTAGTGCTTCCTTCTAACTGGATCCTTTAAAATTGTCAACTGGCCTCTCGGAGCTGGCAAGGTGTTGTCTCAGGGCAGGGGAATATCTCCTGAAGATGTCCTTCTTGAACAACGGCTATTTGCTCAACGGATTGTTGGCGCCATGTCTGATCTACAGAATGCTGTCATCTGATAACGTCGTGGGAGAGTGCTGACAGTTGTCGCAACGAAATCTTGTCTTGCTGGTATGGCTTCTTTAGTTCATCACCACGACACAATATAGTTCTCTCTAACATGCGATATGCCTTATCGAATTCTGGTTTGGATTTTGATAGCGTGTTCGATCCCTGATATATTCGCGGCTTGCAGCGACCTGAAAGGTTTGATAATTCTGCAAGGTCTGGACCGGACGTGCCTGCAGCAGTTTGAAGAAAAGAATCGAATGTGCGGCGCGATGCATATCCAGCGGACCTCCCATACTTGATGGTCGGGTTGGGTGTGGAACTTGCCGAGGGCCTGCAGGGTCATGGTGCCCAGCTCCTACCTGGCAACATAACCAGACTCGAGAGGAGTGAATCGTAGAGCATAATATGGAATCAAGATTGCGATGGATGACGCAAAGAGAAAATTGACGTTGTCGTTGGTGTGGCATAATTCATGACCTGCTTCTCTCTGGCCGCGCTTTGGGTGACTTGGAGTTTTGCTGTGGGCGCCTGGCTTGCAGGTCGCAGTTCCAACTACCATCGACTTTACCAGCTCTTACGCTTGCATTTCTTCCGGGCCGACCCAATTTTAGAGCCTTCTTGAAGCTGCGAAGGGGACTGAGTTGAGAAATCGAGTAAGATGATAATTTAGACCGAGCAGCAGCATGGACCATACATGCTGATTAGGGGTCGCCTCTTTTTCCTATTGCGCGCAAACAATAGAGCAAATTGCGCTACTTGAATTGCCATTCTTCACTCGTGCCAGTGCTGAGGTTCGAAATGTGGTGGAAGCTCGAAGCACGTGTCATGTGTGAAATCATCAAGGGTCACGGCTGTTCGGTGGTGTCGCAAGCAGTGCGGTCGTCAAACACGAGTCGTCGAACACAGTCCGGGAGAAAGGCTAGGTTCTACAGAGATCAGTGAAGACGTGCAGGCCACGGTCAGGATGCACGGAGTAGTCCCCGGGTTTGCAAACTAACAGTTATGGTATTGGGACCTCATTTGCCGGACCAAAGTAAGTGTCCAAAGGGAACATGCAGCCTTCTACAGCCACATGACGGACAGTGCCTCGATATAGGCAGGTGTAAGTGCGGTCGGTGTCTAGAACGACTGCGAACGCTTGGTATGCGCAAGTCCAACTAAGTAACCTGCTCAACATTCAGGAGCACACACTATGATTCGTAGTCTGCACTTGCGGTCCCAAGCGGTCCCAGTGGTGTGGGAGGCTGCAACACGCAAGGAGTTTGACTGAGAAGAAGTACGATCTGCGACGCATCGCAGGACAATGACGTCGGCTGGAGTGTGCAGAAGCAGAGATGGGCACTTGGTTCGCTGTGGAGGCGCTGGACACAAAAGCCAAAGATAGCGAGCAAAGTGGAACGCGAAAGCTGAAACCGATAGGTACGCGGCGGCGCCCCGCAAGAGGCTGTTGTCGGCCAACGGTTGATCGTCGCTCTGACAGCATGCGGCCGAAGGGTAGTGATGATCTAGCCCTGGAAGGCGCGACTAAGGAGACACGCGTTGCCCACATTTCTCAGGGCAGTGAAGGGCGATCAGTGTTTCCTTGTCCTTCCGCTGCGGTATTCGTGGCTTTGCTCTCGTTGCTTTCTCTTTCAATTCTGTTGATTTTTCTTCCAATTTGGTTGCAATATTGTCGGGCCATCCTGCCGTCTTCTTGCCTGTTTTTGCCCTGCATCATCACCGATATCGATAGCACTTCCCTGCATACGGTCCACGGCCCAACGCTCGCTATAACGACACCGACGCCCCTCGCCTGACTGCCCCTCCCCAGAACTGCCCGCACCAGCAGTGCAATCGCAGTCACCACCATGAACGTCAACAAGAAATTCGGTCGCTTCAAGCAATGGGCGGGCGAGAAGATGGGCGCCGAGGCCCGCACTGGCACATCAGACGAGTTCCGGGCACTTGAGATGGAAATGGAGCTGCGTCATGAGGGTATGCAATGCAGTCTTCATGCGACTTGCAAAGCTGAGCTGACAATGCACAGGTATGGACAAGATGCAAAAGGCCATGGCCGTCTACGTCAAGTCCATCTCCAAGCGCGCAGAGGGCGCCGATAAGGAGAAGCAGCTCCCAGGTGGCCACCTGGGCTCATCCATGGTCACTCACGGCGAGGATTTTGAGCCCGATTCGGAATTCGGCAACTGCTTGTCCTGTATGCAGCCCCATCCCACTGACTCTGGCCCTGCAGAGCTGACCATGAACAGCACTCGGCCGCGCCAACGAGCGTCTTGCTCGCGTGCAGGAGACATATGCCCAGAGCGCTACCTCGTCATGGCTGGAAGGGCTCGACCGCGGCCTCATTCAGATGAAAGAGTACCAGGTACGACAGCCCAATTGGTGCAGAGAAGCCCGTTGCTGACCTCCAGCCAGAACGCCCGCAAGAAGCTCGAGACCCGCCGCCTCGCATACGACACATCGCTCGCCAAGATGCAGAAGTCGAAGAAGGAGGACTTCCGCATGGAGGAGGAGCTGCGCGCGCAGAAGGCCAAGTACGAGGAGACCAGCGAGGATGTCTTCCGTCGGATGCAGGACATCAAGGAGGCCGAGGTCGACATGGTGCAGGACCTGACCGCCTTCCTTGAGGCCGAGCTCAGCTACTACGACCGCTGCCGCGAGATCCTCATCAACGTGAAGCGCGAGTGGCCTGTCAGGTAAGAGAGAACTACACTTGTATTGAGCTGCTTGCTAACCCCTGGCAGAGAGACTGCGCCCGCCCGCCCTGCGCGCTCGCGCTCCAACACCGCACATGGCTACGCAGAACGCTTCAACCCCGTCGAAGAAGAGCCTGAGCCGTCGCCTCCGCGCATGACCATTCCAAAGCTGTCCTCGCGCAGTCGCTCGCCGGCGCCTGACATGGCCGGCTCACCCGGAGGCTACGCCCTGCGTCCCGCCCTGAGCCGCACATCGACACACGATGGCTATGCAAATGGCCGCGACGATTCGCCTGCCCGACGATTGTCCCGCGTTCCCACCGACTCATCCGTCATCTCCTCGGGCCGCAACAATCTGCGCCCTGTTCGTCAGCAGAACGCTTTTGCAGACGACTACGAGGACGACGATTACGCTGCATCTGGTAGCAATCACAGGCGCGACAGATCACCGCCCAGCCCTGATCGCTCTTCCCAGAGCAGCGGCAACGTCATGTCGCGCGCAGCGAGCTGGTCACAGAACGACCTCGGCTCCACAACTCCCGGAAAGCGCGCTCCTCCTCCACCTCCTTCGAGGGCGAAGAAGCCGCCACCACCTCCGCCACCGATGAAGCGAAGTGCGTTGAGTGAAACCACCGTGACACGATACTAGCACAGCATAATCTATCTTTTCCCTTGCTGTTGCTGATACAATGTTTTATTTAGGGCCCACGTCCGTATCCGGCAGAGTCGTTACCTGGTGAAGCATCCTTGACAGCGAACGAAGGATGGGAAACTAGCTCGGGCTTGACCGCAGTGCGGTCGAGCTCCAAGCGTTAATCGCACCTGTTGGCTTCGTCAAGCTAGCTGCTGTTCACACTTCATGGCGTTCAGGGAGCGAGCATTAAGCAAATTGCGATTCTATACATCCTTGCAATGATTTCTCAGGACAAAAAGTAGTCAAGCCTCTTCTCGTAACCTTTCTACCCACATGCAAGTGAATGTTGCACAGCCCCCCTTTCGTGATGAGCATGCACAGCGGTACCATGGACCCACGATATACGAGCCGATCGCATCCGCGATACGCAAAGAAATCTATAAAAAGCACAACCCAAAACCGACATTTCAATTCTCAAACTTGGGCTGCGGATTGGGAAAGTTCCAGTTCTCCTGTTCTCTCTTAGCAACTGTGTCATGAAAGGGAAGGGAAAGTATAGAGAAACCACGTACCCATTGTTGCATCCCCCCGTTCGGGCTCGTTGTTCCGAAATCCCCGTTGCCTTGGACTCCACTGTCCACAGGCACGAAGATGGCATTTGCGTCGCCACCGACATTACCTGCGCTCATATTGCCGAAAATGTCAAAGTCCTCGCCGCCGGCCCCACCGCCATTCAAGCTGCCCAAGATACTGTCGAAGTCGACGTTGAGATTGTCCAGGGTGCTTGTGCGCTGCAAGTGGCCCTGCGAACCACCCTGCGGCAAGCGCGGCGTCTGGCCCACGAAGTTGGGACTCGTCGAGGAGAAGCTGGGCAACGGCTGCAGGGTGGGGTGCTGCTGAGGCGCGAGGTTCTGGCGCTTCTTGTTGAAGCCTTTCATCACGTAGAAGGCTTCCAGGTTCTCCTTCACGGTCCAAAGGAGGTCGGAGCACCGCTCGCGCACGCTGATGCCGTAGCAGTGGCCGAAGATGTGGTCGATCATGGTCATCATGCGGTCTTTGCGTGGGAGGTCGGGTGTGCGGTAGAGCTCAGTGAGGAGGAGTAGGACTGCGTGGTACTGTTGGTATGTCGTTGAGTACCAGGCCCACGAGCTTAGCGAAGGAAGCGTGTCAAGTGTTGCGCCAATTTCGAGAGTGGTGAGTGCTGCCGTGAGGAGAACGTCGCGCAGCCGATTTTCGGACTCTGAGCGCGGTTGTAGAGAGGTTTGCGGTAGATGGCGGTACAACAGCATCGAGTCGCAGCGCGACATCAGAAGAGTCGCAACTAGACCTGCATACCGCTGAATGGGGATGGTCGCATCGAGAAACTGCAAGTACTTGCTCTGGATCTGTCGTTTTCGGGCCTCAACGCGAGCGCGAAGGTCGTGTAAGGTGATGTGTTTGCGGTCCATTTCGATTCTTCCGCGGAAGATGAGACGGTGAATCTCATTGCATTCGTATCGAATCAGCGAGAGAGTGACATCTGTCCATCCGTGCACTGACGTCGGGTTTTGCTGCCATTGTGAGCTGCCAAATTCGAATACATCGTCGTTGACATTTAGAGGCATGGCAATATCCACATCGTCAAAACGAATCGAGGGATGCGGCCCTTGCGCTTCAGCAGTCTTGAAGTCCAGGAAACAGATTTGGTACCACAGCAATGATCTGACATGGCGTTGCAGAGGTGTGAGGCTGGTTGCAGAGCTATGGCTGAGACGGTGGATGCCAATGCACTGCGCCAGTCGTACAAGTGCACCTACGACGACGGATGTTGCTCTTGAGATTTGGGCTCTGCAAAGTGGTATCTGATTGCGTTAGTACCATATCGTAGCGGTGCTGGTCAGGTGTGCTACCAAATAAATAGTCAAGGCCTGTAGCGTCCTGATATTGGACGTTTTTGCCCAATTTGCGCGTAGCAAGGCGCGTTCAGTAGCCTTTTGTAACCTCAGGAAAAGGTCTTCCTTGGTGATACCGAACTGCGACTTGGCTTGTAGTGGCGATACGGAGGCCGCTGCGGCCATGCATACTGCCAAGATAAGTGCTGTGCATGAGTTTTGATTTGGACTGCCGATCTCGACATGCATCCAGAATCGGTCAAAGAGGCGTTTGAACGAAGGAATATGCAATACATGTGCCATAGGGTCGACAGCATCCAAGTATCGCTGAAAAAGCGCCTCAGCTTCCATCTTGGTGGGCAACTGCGGGGCACTGATGTCGTTGTTACTATGCGCCGATATAGATCCACCGAGCAGCAGGTTCAACGCTGGCGCAAGTGATGGCATTTGCTCCGCAGATAATAGCGTAGATGACTGCGGCTGCCTTTGGCCGGCGACTGATGAGATTGAGGCATTGCGCTCAGAGAGGAGCTTGCCCAGCTACACGTGACATTTCAGCGACCACACCTGAAGCGTCCTGCAAACGCAGGCGGATAGAATGGACAGTACCTCTTCGGCATATTGGGGGCGAAAGAATCCAGTCACATTTTCACAGATGATCATTCTCCCGATCCTGATGGTGAGGTCCGTCGCGATTTGGTCTTCGTCATCATTTTCATCCTCGTACACGTCGTCCTGGGTTTCTTCAGGCTCAGCGGGTAGCTGTTCCCATGCATCTCCTCTATCAACTTCGACATCCTGCTGGTACTCCTGCCAGTCGTAATCACGGGGCGGAGTCCCAGGCGTGGTCGTGTTCACGGAATTGGGATTCTCGTACGGATCATGTTCAGGCACGCTGGTTGAGCTCTGCGTACGCACTGGGATGTTTCTCGTCCAGTCCGGCACAGTGGCATTGGCGCCTGATTTTGAAGCTGCGCGCTCACGCTGTTCCCTTTCCTTCTTACGCGCGGCACTCTCCGGGACGGTGATGAAGACACATTCGCGACCAAAGGCTGTGCAATTCTGGCAGGGATGCGTTTTCGAGCATCGCGACTTCCGAGTTCGGCACTCGACACAGGAATTAATTGGGCGTGGATTTCGTCGACGAACCACTCGGGACTGCAGTACTTGTCCTTGTTCCGGCATTGCTCTTCATATGCTCCATCTCTTTAACTCATGGTCTTCGGAAAGTGTTGGGGTTTTGGAGGTTAAGTGGCACGACCGAAGTGTCCACCTAGGTAAAGCGTGCTGATGATCACGCTAGGGCTGTGGGGTCGCAAAAGGAATCGCGCAGCGCAATGGAACGAAGCTACTCGCCGCCTGTCGGAGCGACGCAGGTACCACGATGCATATGTATACAATTGACTACCTCAATAACAGGCTAGCTTTGGCTGCCAGGTATGATCGGGTCTAATGACGCGACCGCATGCTCCACTTGCGGCGAATTAGGCAGTCGCGATTACACAGTATCCAGAGCCTGATACCCCACTTGGCCCTGAAGTTGGCAGAAGGCCTTGCAGTTGTGACACGCACAACACAATATCACCATGATCAAGAGCATTAAGACGAGCATCACATCGCACGTTTGAGAAATACTATGAGGCATTTCTGGGCTAATGACACAAAGTGTTGGGAATGTCTGCCGCGAGAGCCTGACGAGATTGTGAGATTACCGGCGGAAGGCGGGTTGGCTACCCGTGGTATTTGCGAATAGCCATGGACTTCCACATCCAACACCAGAACGCCGGGCTCCTTATGCGTTAATGACATGACTTCTGCAATTAAGACAACCTGAAAAGGGAAGCGCGACAAAAGTGCCAGGTTCGAACGGTATTAAAGTGGCAAAGGCTTGAATCGTAGGGCGCTACCTGCCTACTTCCCGTCGCAATCGGGCTGCAGCTGAGGTGGCTGGAGGCTCAGGCCAAGACTCGACCGCATCTTCAACCTCTTCTAAGAACGAGTTGCTGTTGTGCACAGTGGTCCCTCCGAGGACGACACGGACGCCGGGAGAACTCGCGTTAACTTGCGCTACCATCTTGGCTTCTTCGTATGTTGTGCCGCCGACCATGAACACAACGATGTCTTGAGGCTTGTCCTTCGTCGTCCCGCCGCCTTCCACAAATGGATAGAGTTGCTGACTTAGACGACCCTTGATCATGTCCTGTAGAGTGGATTCGAGCCGCGGAGAGTGCTGAGTGTACACGTTCTCGACTCCTTTCAGTCCCTTGAACCGATCTCTAGCACCACCAAAGAAGGATCCTGGTTGGAACAGGTCCGGAACACCCCCTGCTGCAGCTGCTGCAGACTGCAACGAGTCGTGATAAATGAGGAGCTTCGTAATAAGGTTGATCCGACTTCTTGATAAACCTCCAGCTACGGCGAGGAGATCTAGCAACATGGCAGTCGAGTTCGAAGAGCTCTTATGGTATCGCAACGCATAGATTGCCACGAGTCGCAGCTTGTTGTTCGCTGGGATCTTGGGATCTTGTATGATCTTCTGCAGTGACTTTACGTCGTTGGAGTGATTATCCTGGCATGCAAGACTTTGCTCGAGCTCACTCACATCCAGCAAACTCTCCTCGCCCACCCGCCTGCTCAGTTCCCCAACCAGGGTGACGTGTTTTGTCACATTGCCCGACAGCTTGCGAAATTCTGGAAAATCCTCGATGAAGCGCTTCATGTCCGCGATCGAGTCCAATTTCTGCGTGCCTTGCTGCCTGGAAGCAAACTGCTCGACATATTCTTTGGCGTTTTGTCCCAAATCTCCGAAATTTAGGTACATGTTCTTCTTAAAAAAAGGATCTTGATCTTGTGAAAGGACAATTTCCTTCATCTCAGGACGTATCTCTGGAACATCACGAAGGTCCACCCTACCGTTGTTGATACCAAGCAACTCGTGAACCATGGCTTGGTAAGTCCACTGTGTAAGCAACGGAGTGACTGGATCATCTCTGCGATCAACGATGAGCAGAATTGGGGAAGTGTCTGTTTTTCTGAAGTCGAAAAGCTGTTCCTCCTGAGTCATGTTGTACCGTACTTCAGAGGCCAACTTCTTTGCGAGAAGGCTGTTCTTCTGATACCGTATCAATGGCTTCTTCTTCAATGATAAGAGTAGCGCCAGCACAGCCTCAGTAGATCTCTGTAGAGAATGCTGGTTCCACGCATCGGGGCTAGTGCTCCATATCCTGTGGTCTGGGAAGCTGAGGTTCAGCGACATCAGATCTGGGTTTATGACGGAGAAATCGGCGAAGTACTCGTGGATAGCGCGTACGACTTCGTGGTCGTCCGCTTCGGCAAGACGTTCAAGAGCCGATTTCTTGATGATGTTGCTGAAATCTGCACAGCGTCAGGTCTTGCGATTCATGTACGGTTACGCCAACACGTACAGATGTTGTATTCCCCATATCTCGGCTCGCGTAGCTCCTCGATCAAGCTTTGTATCGACTCGGGCGACGGTCGCACGAAGCAAAGGCACCGCAGATGCCGCATTTTCTCGCGTTGTTGATTCTCTATTCGGCTATGTCCATGTTAGATATGCTTCAGGCTGCAGGTCGTAGGCATCGTACTCGGTAAGATAGACCTCATGAGTGAGGAGGGCGGACTGGGTGGTCGCAGAGGATACGATTGAAACCTGGGGAATGTAAGCGCATTATTGCAGACAGCTTTGGTAGAGGAGACAAACCCACAGTCTCATTGTCGAGCAAGAGGATCTTCATCTTCGCTGCAGATGTGCCTGTCGCAGCGCTGTCTCCGACCGAAACCATCTTGGTAATGTAGCCGGAGACGGCCTGTACAATGTCCATGGCGACTAAGTCCTGTTACTTTTATTGCGCGAAATGGCCCTTGTGGTGTGAACGGAGGACAGCTGTCGTTGCGACTGGACGCATTCGTTGACGTTGTTGGAGCTATGTCGCGTTTGGGGTCCGTACACAAGCTACGAGGCACACCCGTGGATCGGCGCCCGGGAAGCCAAGACCCTTTGATCGCAAGCACAGCGCGGCCAGGCCCGCAGCGAAATCGCAGCTCGACCTTGAAACTACCGCTATTGGTGTGACGCCTATCAATTCAAAGCATGAGTTGCAGAGCCGTCTCGCACACACTCCCCGCTGCGGGGTCTGCTCAGCTAGCTAGCCTGCACCCTGTTGCTTACTTGCGTTCCAACGGATACATCTTGGTGTGCCTCGGATCTCCCAAAGCAGCAAATGGTAATTGTTTGCTCATGATAAGCTCAGCGCGACTCTGCTTCTAAGCACCCTCACGTCTCTCAACGCAGTAAATGATAGTTGCTTATTGATGATAAGCTCAGCGCATCTCTACTTCAAGCTTTACCTCTGGTCGACACGCCTACCCATTCCGCGGGCTTGTTGTGGATCTTTACTCTGATTGTGACGTCGCTACTTGCACTGCTTAGCAATTCAACTGTGCATAAGCACACTAGACTAGCCACCCCTCACACATACAACGATTGAAGCCTTAAGGCAGCGAAGCCGCGCTCGAAGCTTTCTCGTCACTGGAAAAATCAAACCACTCTTTCTCAAACAATACATTACACACAATAACCATAGCTATGACGAAGGTCTTCATGTAAGTCTTTCTGCTCGCATGTTCTCTGTATAAAGCAAAAGCTCATGACTGACACGGTACAGCACCGGTGCTACTGGCTACATCGGAGGCGATGTTCTCTACGCAGTAGCAAACACGTACCTGGACCTTGAGATCACTGCCTTGGTTCGTAACAGCGACAAAGGCGCACAGGTCGCTGCTCAGTACCCTAAGATCCGCCTGGTTTATGGCGACTTGGACAGTTCTGACCTACTTACCACCGAGTCTGCAAATGCCAACATCGTGCTTCACTGCGCCGATTGTGATCATGTGGGCGCTGCTACAGCAATTGTTGCTGGTATGTCCAAAAGCAGCATTCCCGGCCCAAGCTACCTAATCCATACCTCCGGTACTGGTGTGCTATCATGGGCCAACTTCGAAGAGAACACTTTTGGGTACCACCGCGCGCACACATACAACGATTGGGATGGCATCAAGGAGGTCACTTCTTTACCTGATGCTGCACTCCATCGCAATGTTGACAAGATCGTGCTCGCAGCCAGTAAGGGCGCAGGCGAGGTGAAGACTGCCATTGTCTGTCCTCCTTGCATCTACGGCCCTGGACGTGGACCTGGAAACAAGGCCAGTATGCAAGCATACTTTTACTCGGCTGCTACACTGAAGCGTGGCAAAGGCTTCATCCTGAACGAAGGAGCCAATGTATGGACCGAATCACACGTCCGAGACCTGAGCAACCTATTTCTCGCGCTTGTGACAGCCGCCTTGGAGCCTAATGGCGGTAAAGCAACCTGGAACGACGAAGGCTATTACTTCTCTGGAACTGGAGAGTTTGTTTTCGGCGATGTGGGCAAGGCCATCGCCAAGATTGCGCACGAGAAGAAACTGATTAACACAAGCGAAGTTGACAGTATCACCACTGAAGAAGCAGATAAGCTTGTTCCGATGGGAACCTACCTGTGGGGCACCAATTCTCGGGGTACAGCCATACGTGCCGGCAAAGTGCTGGGTTGGAAGCCGCAGGAGAAGAGCCTGTTCGATGTACTGCCTGACATTGTGGACCACGAGGCTAGGAAACAAGGCTTGATCAAAGGTCACGCTGTTAAAGCCGCCGGAGATGCTTAGAGCTGAGGAGTCGAGATTACGATGGGATGGAAGTTGAGGAATGGCCAAGCCAATATGCTTAGTGTCTATCGAGACTTATTCGTACAGTCTAAGTAATGGCACTACTCTTGCAGACGAAAAAAGCCATTGGCCTTACAGGATATGTGCTTCTTACTAGATTCCTCGAAAAACGGTGGATAATGCTGCCTCAGATAAGATGCCATGAACTCAGTTAGGATCCGCTTTCGGCCTCTTTGCAGCTATCAGATAGAATTAAAGTGGAGAATTCTTGAACCCTTTCAGTCCATACAGACCGTCGATTCATTGATTTAGTCGTAAGCTAACGAAAAAGAAAGCAAACAGGTATCTCGGTAGCTATCACAGTCTTTAAATGTAACCCCTCTCACAGCTTTTGCGAACAGCAATCTCCATCTTTTGTTACAAGCACACTCGCCTGGTTCTTCTGACTCGGGAAGTCAATCGCCGGGTTTCTGTCAAAGAAATCACTGGGCTTGTAGTGCAGCTGGTAGATCTCACACGGCATGACCGGCCAATCCTCCACACGTGGATTGTGCGTAAGACCGAATACGTTCCAGACAACCAGATCCTCGTTCGTGATTTCGTCCTTGCGAGCAGCCATGTCATGCACACCGCCTTGTTCCAATTGGCTCTGGAGTGTGAAATGACCGGCAGCATACAGCTCGTCGTCACGGTACTTCGTGACCCAGACGTGATGGTTCGTGAAGAGAGCACGCTGAGCTTGAATGGAGCCGGGCGCCGCAAGCAGCTTTTGCGTCGGGAGAGGTGTAAACTTATATCCTACAGGGTTGCCACTGTGAGGGTTCCTCTTTTCTTGATTGATAATCTTGAAAACTCGATGATCGGCTGGATTTGCGTCAAGACCAGTGGAGCGGTTGACAACCGTCTTGCGAATCTCATAGAAGTTACCATTAGGATTGTTCTCTTTGTCCCAAGGAGCTGGAAGAGATTCTTCATATGTGACGGTGTTCTTATGTCCGTCAATGGCTGGGTCGAAACGTGCCGCGAAAATATGCTGATGATTTTGTGCTAGGACGCCACCAGAGACGACGTTGCCATACAAAGAAGTCTTGCCTGGGTCGATATTGACGGTAGAGACAATTCCAGTGGCGCGAACTTCCAGCGTGAGGCCGCCTGCGGTGTCGAGCTTGTATGCGAAAACATATTCGTAGTTTGCGAGCGTGATGATGTATTGAACAACAAGCTCACGCATACGAGTAACGACTGCGCGGCCAGTCCTCCAGTTGGTGTGTTTCCAACCGATGCCGTTGTCCTGCTCGTGGAGGCAGATGACGTTGGGATGCTCCTTTGGCTCGCCATCATTCCCAACTATGACAGCATCGAAATACTTGATCACACCGAGACAATCGCAACCCAGGGAGAGATTGTTGGCGCAATTACCAGCACCTCCATCTCCAAAGTCAAAGGCCTGCTTGCGATGGAATGGAGGACGAGCGTCGGCGTACGGAACGGTCATCTCACTGATGCTTACGCGATACATGATGCTCCTTCCATCGTAGCGAACATCGTGGAGAACGGCGCCTTCGCGAGGATTGAAGGAAACTCGGAAGCTCCACTTTTGCCACTCAACGAGTGACTCGTCCGTGACCTTGAAGGAAGGACCCTCAGGTTGGGTGATATTAATAGGCTTAACGTCCTTGCGTATTCCACCCTCGACCAATTCAGGGACGTATTCCGCCGACTGACAGTGCTCAAGAATCCGTGGCGCGTGAGTCTTGCCAGTGAGACTATCTCCTTTTCCGCCAGTTGCTAGGCGATCCAGACGGACAATCTCTTTTGTATGAGCGTCCATTACAGGGATCAGAGGAAGTGGGTATGCATAGAAGTTGGAATCTGGATTGCCGTTCCGGGTGTCCTGCGCGAAGCATAAGCCCTGGAAGTATCTGCGGTTTTCTGCGCCAAAGTCCAACCCGCCATATGGCCTATATCTCGTCAGTATGTCATACAAAGGCAGCTATATGATTGTTACGTACCACGGCTCAACCACAAGTTCGAACCCTTCAGGAAGTTCAAATTCAGCAACCGCTTTCTGAAACTCTTCGCTCTTCTTGCATGCCTCAACCAGATCTTGAAATTCCCAAAGTGTCAAACTTGCCTGCCCCTGCTCTTTCCCAACAACTCTGTGCTTTTGACGTTTCTTGTGCTCTACATCGATGATGGACTCGTTGTATTCAGGGATGCGATCGTCTCCAATAACATCGTACATCACCTTGGCTAGCCTCGGTGGCCTTTTTGATGTAGGGGAGTCACCGGGCCTTGCTGCGTGCTCAGCTTCGAGGAACGCTTTCATTAACTCCTTTTCCGGTTCCTGGAGGAATATCTCGCGAAAATTGATCAAGACATCTTTGTGTAGGGAGAGAACAGTATCGCGGGCGACACGGGTCTCCTCAGCTGAGAGGTTCTTGAAAGGGTGAGGTGCCATTGCGGCTGTCGTTTCGGCCGCTCTCTATAGTTGTATGGAGCTGCGTTGTTTGGGCTGCTTGGATTGCGATGCGCAATCGCCGGACTCCAGACCCAGATGAAGGAGATGTGGGAAGGGCAGGTGTCGAATGAGATTGGGACAGAAGGCAAGTCCACGTTCTTATGTAGTCTAGATCATCATAGCAAGGTCACGCAACACACGTTCCCGATCCCGCATCTACGACAAAGCTCCAAATTGATGTGGGGTCGATAACGGTAGAATGGCGGACTTACAGGGCGGCTCTTGGTTTGCATGGCGAGACTACTTCCTGTGCGGAGCTTTATCGGGTGTACCTCCTGATTGTGGACATAAGCTGCGCCTAGCCCAAACAGAAGCATTCAATTTTCCTCATTGAGGTAACGTAATGAGATTTTCGGACAGACCCTTAATGTTTGGCAACGTTTTGGAAATGCAGACATTGTGTATCATGGCCTTAGATTGCTGTGGCGGGGATGCTTAATCGGCAGGACATGCCAAAAGTAGATAAGCGTCATCTTCACTTGACATTGACCGTAGATCGCGACTCCATGTCCGCATTGGTTTACGTCTATAACCACAGCTTGTGATGGGCTGTCTCCTAGTAATAATTCTAACTATTATAATTCTATCGATTACACAGATGTATCTTTGGACATGGTGGCGTCGCTGGGATGTGAGAGCGGAATCGCAGCCGCATCTATCTCACTGCATTAGGTACTGTACCAGTGACTTCAATAGAAAATTTACATTGGGATGAAACAATACAACACAAGCCGGCCTTGCCAGTCGAGAGCACGCAGCTTATTCGATCGCATAGTGGTGGTTGTCTGTCAAGACGCTGCCATCGAATTGTCCACCATACGCGCCAAACGCCTGAATTCAATGAGGAGCATTCAAGCCAGATAATTGACGTTATCGGTGAACCCAACCTTTACCCCAGACCATGCATGCTCGCTACATGGCACGAGACGCGGCTGATGACCCTTGTACTGTACCTGCACGCCGTGTGGCGTATCTAGGAAATACATGCAGTTTTACGTGCAGCGGAGCCCGCGGCCGGAATATGCACGGCAGGCGCAATTGACCACTAGAGACGCCCGATACTTGAGTATCATGTCATCTTATCGCGAGCAAGCTCACGTTAGCTTGCGCTCGGACAAGAAGGATTGTGGTTTGTCATAAGTGCCGAACTCGGAAGCTACGAAACGGTTCCGATGATGCCCGTCCGCGGGACCCGGGCTGACTACAATGTTTATGATAATGCCCAAGCACACTAATAATCGTTTTTGCGACTGAACTGAGAATTGTCTGATACGGACTGTCACAAAGTATCTTCAGGGCTCGCCTGGCCCATTTTCCTTATGAGGCTCACAGCAGGAAGGCCAAAACAAGTCTGCTACCTTACAGCTGAGAGTGATCTTCTCCGTCACCGAGTATTGACACCTATACACGCAGTGATAGCAGCCGAACGTAACGTTTGTTCCGGCAAACTTCATCATGGGACCATCTATAATCACTGACAAGAATTACTACTTACTTAAAGGCTCAGCAAGAAAACAATTCGGGAATGGCGTTTCTTCCTCGAATTTAAGTGTCAAGATCTCATCAGATCCGTCATGTCTTCGCAGAACCCGCTAAATATTGTACAGCATGGTCTATAAGCTGGAATGGTATCGCCCTAATTCCACAACACTCTGCTATCATTCAACGTAGAACAGCCCCAAGTCTTGTTTGAAACTCTTGGATCGTGGGCGTCTAAGCAAATCTTGTTCCGTCGACATACTGTTCACCTTCATCATCTCGGCATGTGTATTGTCTCGAAATCGTGGATGGAGGAGCTCAGATGATGGACGTTTGCATCCTATCGACAAAATTAGTTGTTCCTACAAGGCGACTGTAGAGAACTGACACATAGGCGAAGACAACTTAGACATACGTCTGCTGGTATGGATAGCAATTGTTTAATGTCCGCATTGGGTCGTATTGGCAGCAGCCGATGCTATCTTCCAGCCCTCCAGCGATTTCACAGTATGTATTTGTCACGTGCTCATCACGTGCTCATCACGTTCTAGGTCTTGGGCCAGCGGGTTTGACCTCTAATGGGCAATGTCTTGTCAATCATGCCGGCTACAATGCGGTGGAATATCATAGGGCAGGTACATGATTATACACTATGCTTATGCGATGGAGGCAGGTGTGGGAGATTCGTTTTCTGGGATAGGGCTGTGCGTGAAAATTAGCCGTCACCACCAACCTTGAAGAGCAAGGTGCACCGCCACGTGTACAGCCACGCGCCCGCCTCACGACTTTCCCCTGCCACTTATTGCACCGCACGCGCCCCCTTGACGCAATGACAGTCCCACTGTCTGTGCTGCATGATGCCACTCATCTCTTGCACGCGCCCAAATTCCTGCCAACGTTGTTCACCGCATAGTGTGGCGGTGACAAACGGTTCTTGACTGGCTGAAAGGACGTGTTCTCTATTTGATTCACAGCGCATCTAGTGCTTCCTACATTACGACCTGTTCAACCACATCCAACAACCCAGTTACAGAATATGGCATTCGTTGGCCGCACACCCGAGTCTTTATTACCTCGATCAGACTCTAGGAATCCAGCAACAACATGCAAAGGAATCACTAAATCCGGCCGGCCTTGTAGGCGGCCAATTGATGCGAAAGTGAGCGATGACGATGGTGTTCTTGCAATTGTGCCGATTGCAGGAGATAGTGACAGCGATGATATTGGCGCTGCGGCATACTTCTGTTGGCAGCATAAAGATCAGGCTGAACGATTGGCCGCGACCAAGAATGACGGTCCAGACACGCAACTCTACCCACTGAAGGAAAGGAGCAGTATAGATACACTTGTTCAGCGCTTAGGAGTTCTGGAAGTCGATGACACTGTAGAAGAGCCACGCCGGAAGAGATGGAACAACGACAAGCCGGGAGACTCAAAGAGTCGAATAACAGGACGAATCAATCGTCCACCGACTTGGAATCAAGTCGAGGGTCCATTGATGTCGGTACCGAGTGACATAATGGCAGCGCAGAAGAAAAGACGAGATGATCGTCTCACAAGGCCTCCGCCACAGCGGAAAAAGCCCGGTTTTTGGCGTTCTTTGTGCTGCGGTGCAGCAGATGACGACGAGATTGAAGCCGCAAGACGTAAGAACAGGAAAGACGATTTCAACACCACAACTCCTCTGCAGCCGATGCCTCAAACGCCGCCTCGAGGCAAGAAGCACCATAGCGGTCAGCCAAGCACGATCTCTGTTCCCACACCTTCAAGCTCTCAGCACTTATCAGGCCATAAGCCAGCGACCAGCAGCTCTGGAGAGGCCACCGGATCAGCAAAGGTGCTGCAATACATCCCACAAGACATATCTCCCCAGCTGGCTTCCACGCTACTTGCTGAGCTGTCTAAGCCGATCTCACCCCATGATGACGAAGGCTACATTTACATCTTTTGGTTGACCCCAGAGTCTTCCGGTCCGGCCCCCGAATCTACAGCATCAACACTTCTTGCCCCGCCAGCACGACAAAATCATACAAGACGCACATCGGACGTAATGCGTCAGTACTCTGTCAAGCAAAAGGCACAGACTCAGCGAGGCTTTACAGGACAGAGACATAATAGCGAAGCCCCGGAAAACAGTGTCAATCGAGAGACCGACACTATCTTGCTCAAAATTGGGCGTGCGAATAATGTACATCGTCGTATGAATGAGTGGACACGACAATGCGGGTATTCCCTGTCCCTCGTCAGGTTCTATCCATACGTCTCTTCCACGCCTATACCTTCACCACAGGCCTCGCCGGCGACGTCTAGACGCCAATCAGCACAAGACACGAATACAAATAGGCGAGCGTCTGACACGGTGCGCAAAGTACCTACCGTCATGCGTGTAGAGCGTATGATCCATCTTGAGCTGGCAGAACAACGTGTCATGAAGAAGTGCGAGGCATGTGGCAAACAGCACCAAGAATGGTTCGAGGTAGAAGCAACAAGGGACGGAGTCAAAAGGGTGGATGAGGTGATCAAGCGGTGGGTCGAGTGGGCCGAACGATCGAATGAAGAGCGTTGAAGACTTTGACGATGAAACGAGAGTAGTGACTATTGAGTGAATGGGTGCCTGCGACAACTGGGATGTTCCGATTGTGTAGGTGCATCGAATTCGAGTAATATGACCCTAAGATGCGTCTGCACACAGATACTGTACGATCCACCGCGAAATGGACTGGTTTATCAAAGGGACGTAATCTAAGCAAGCTGAAGCAGGTATATCGTACTGCGGGGATGTCCCAAAAATCTGCATTCTGTTAGTCGCAAAACTTTCGTGTTAGCCGTCCTTTTCCAGGAAGTGTTCCAAAAAGATTAGATAAGTTCTAACATAGGAGAAGAAGCGCATTCTGGAAAAGACTTTGACAGTGTTACACGGGAGGCTGCACGGCATTAGATCGGAGTTTCTACCGATGTTGAACTTTGTTTGTGCTCTTCTTTGCACACTAACATACTCATCTCCGCTTAGCCAAGCCGGCTGCTCGTATCGTCCGGGTCTTTGGTCCACACAGTCTGTAGTAGCTTGGCATACATGCGATGCAGAGGCAAAATACCAGGTTGGCGGCTCTGTTAGATACCCGGTGGGAGTTAATTGAGTGCACGAGTCGACCAATCAGCAAGACCCCAGCCTAATTAAGGCACTAAAACAGGTACAGAACTGATGCCTGCTCCTGAACACTTCTGAATGTGTCTACTCGATAGGGTATCGTCTCCGGTTTCCCCGCATCAATCCTCTTAACAACGCGGAAAATTTGCGGAGCGCCACCCGTCACTGAGGTGTCTTGATCCATTTATCCCCATGGGGTCGCACGCTAACCTCATGACCGGAGACAATCTAAAGCATCACTGTGCAAGGCAGGATGCTATAAATTGGAATGAACTGCAAACGAAGATGAACCGCAGTGCCAAACTCTGAGCAGCTTCAGCTGAAACAATGAAGTGGTCAAGCATTCTCCTCGCGTTTGCAGCGACCGTTGTTGCGGCGCCTCCCAAGCCTAGCCAGAAGCCGGCACCGCCAGCACCACCGCCATCTGGCCCTCCAGGATATCCAGTAATACCTCCCTCCAAACCAGGAAAGCTTCCCAGTAGCTTCAAGTGGACTTCGACTGGGGTCCTCGTCACTCCAAAGAATGATGACCGCAAACTGGCAGGTGTGAAGGATCCTTCAATCATCTTCCACAAGGGGACCTATCACGTTTTCGCCAGCTCTGCAAAGGCCGAGGGCTACAACTTGTTGTACTTCAACTTCACCGACATTGCGAAGGCCAACGATTCACCGTTCTTCTACCTCGATCAAGCTCCACTCGGAACCGGCTATCGAGCGGCTCCTCAGGTGTTCTACTTCGCGCCCCAGAAGCTTTGGTATCTGGTCTACCAGGACAATAACGCTGCCTATAGTACGAACCCAGACATCAGTAACCCAGCTGGCTGGACCGCACCAAAAGTATTCTACCCAAATGGCACGCCTGCTCTGATCGCTGAAGGTCTGGTCAACCCTCAACAAGGTTATTGGGTGGACATGTGGGTGATTTGTGACGAGAAGAATTGTCATTTGTTCTCACATGACGACAACGGTCGTCTCTACCGCAGTCAAACAGCCCTCAAGGATTTCCCCAATGGCATGGGTGAACCAGTAATCGCTTTATCTGAGCCTAGAAAAGAAGACCTTTTTGAGGCGTCGAACGTGTATAGACTGGACAAAGAGACATACCTTCTGCTCGTAGAATGCATTGGCCAGGGTCAATCGGATGGTGGTGTGCGTTATTTCAAATCCTGGACCGCAAAAGATCTTACAGGCCCTTGGAATGCACTCCAGAGCACCCAGGCTAATCCTTTCATGGGTGCTGCAAATGTGAAGTTTCCTCGCGGTCAGAATTGGACTGTCAGCATCTCTCATGGTGAGATGGTTCGAACAGAAGTCGACCAGAACCTTAAGTTGGGTCCCTGCGGAACATGGCGATTCCTGTACCAGGGCATCAACCCTGCCCCTACGAACGCGACTTACAACGCCCTGCCCTGGGATCTTGGTCTCCTGACGCAGGACGGTTGTTAGGTAGTTTACTATTGTATAGAGGACTCAAATTTTACAACTTCACTCGAATCCTGGTGGTAGGGGCCGCTACTCAGCAATATCCTTTCGCTGCACATTTTATTTCCATATGCCCCTCAACGAGATTGGCAGTCAGGATGGTAAAGAAACTATTATATGCACGTAACATTGTGGTGATTCATGACTCACTCGGACCCAAAGGGAATGTTTTCGGCACATCACAATCTTAAAAGTCCCTGCAGATGACGAGGATCCATTACCTTCTTTCATGGTGAAAGACCTCAGCGTTCTTACATAGCCCACATAGCCCAGTATCCAGCCAAATGTCCCCAGAACATGTATGCACATTGGCGAGTCATGCGTGTCTGTCCATGTGGTCGGGTGAAGCATTGTGTGGACCAGTTCCAGTTGAGGACCAAGATCGAACTGGGTGTCCGCCATGCAGAGGCGATTCACTGCTCCTGTCCTACAGCAACAAAACGGTCGCTGAAGAGGTACGTTCGGATGGCGAAGATCTTTCTTTGTCTAGTAAGCTTGGAAAGAAGTTTTTGTTCTTTGCCAAAGTTGCAATGATCGTCGCGTCCTTGCTGAAGGGAGTTGGATTGAACTGCTCCAACGCGGGAAAGAGACAAAGGGCGACTTTCCTGCCCTCGGCTTGTTCCTTGCTGATAGTGATGTTGTGTTTGTCAACAGCCTGCATCCATGTGCTATCAAACATGGTGCTCGACTCCACGAAATGGATCTGATAGTCCATCGGGCTGAGCATCAACCTTTTCTTGAACTCCATGGCTATGTGTACTAAATCTCTTAAGTCTGACTTCGGAGCTTCGTCGACAGAGACAGTCTCAACAATCCGGGCAAAATCTTGTGCCACTGTCTGCAAGCGATGTTCGGTTCGGTTGTATTTGATCCCATCGTCCTCAAGAAACATTTTTGTGGCGACTTTGTCGAGCTTTTGGACTCTATCTAGCTTATCTGTGCCCTGATTAGCCATTGAGAATTATTGGTATATGATACAATACTGACAGGTGACTGAAAATGCTTCGTAGAGAGACATCATTAACATGCTGTGCTGGCCCTCGAGCAGCGGCTCTGGCGACTGGAATATAAGGCGGCAAAGTACAGCACCTATGAGAAGTTGCATCGCAAGAGAACTTCCAAAATGATTTCGAAGCCCGCAGATGCGTGGTAAAAGTTCCAAATCAGCTACACGACCATACGCAATGTCTTCAGCACGTGCAGTCAAAGTGCCCATCGCCAGTAGGTCTGGTGGAGACACATCGTTGTTGTGACTAGCGATAGTCAAGGTGATGTTCTCTTGTATATTTGCCCAGATCTTATGCTGTTCTTCAAGATCCAGGATTTCCGGGAAGGTGCTTCCATTATTTCTCGGCTCATACTCGGGAACGAGCTTTGTTAGAAGCTCTCGAATACGGACGAGCTTTTCGGATTCAGCTAGTGCCGTATTCGCCATACCATGAAAAGCTGACTTCGGATCGTTCTTGATCTGTTTGAGGATGAGCTGCATGCCTCTGACTGCTGTCTCAGGGAGGCCACGCGACGACTGTTGATAGCTGTCAAGAAGTGCCATGTTCACCGCAATCATACCGCTAAACTTTTGGTTCGTGTCGTCCAACTCTTGTTTAATTCCGTCCGATCGTCGCTCCATGACATCAAACTTCTGCTCCATGCCGTTCAGCTTCTGCTTCATCAGGCTTGTTTCATCCGCCAGGCACTGATTTCTTTGGCTAGATGCCATTTCCTCGCCCCTTTGTCTCTTGCCGTGAGGCGTAGCATTAGCAGGCTCTGTGATCTTGCGATGCGCCATACATTGTTCTGGTTCGTGTCTGTCTAGCGCCGCAACTGCGTGAATGTTGCCTGACTCCGTCGTGATTGGTGAGTGTGCTGGAATACTCTGCACTCTATCTCCGGTTTGCTGAATTTGATCAGCCTCGATCAATCAAGAACTTTAATGCAAATCAGAGATACGAACCTCAAGAACCCGTTCTTCAGGCTCTCTCAACGAGTGAGAGTTTCCCCCGCAGATTTGCGTATCGACTCCAGATACCCGAGCATCGAGAGTAGGAAAGTGTGCAACCGCAATGCAAGATACAAAATTCGGAACAGGGATACACGATTCGGAACAGAGATACACGATTCGGAACAGATGGCAAAAGCCCGTGTTATATCTTTCCAATACATGAAGCGGAAGCACAGGCTATAAACGCGCTGACAAACGACCTTTATAGTCTGAAGGTACATTCGAGGTGTTTCCTTTGAGTGGACCTGATAATGATCTTTTGACAGATTGGCGAAAACATTCTTCTTCTGGATATTGGCGCTGGAACCTCAGACCCTGGAGTCTACTGCATCTCGAGCGCGCTGCCTTTGTGTTTGGGATACGAGACGATCAACCCCATTGGTGAGGAAATAGCGCTCATAGTGGATATACGCTGGCTAACTGGGAACAGGCATTATGACGGGATCTGGAGATGCGAATGACAACTCCAAACGTCTAGTCAGAGAAGACCTGGATATTGAGACCGACAAAATTGTAGTCGTGGGTGGCTTCGCAGACTCTGCCTACCTCGTCCAGCATTTGAAGCAGACCATCAACGATAGAAACAAGAGGGATCTGTCGGACATCTGTGCAATCTTTCCTCCGAGGCATGCAAGTGCCAATGGTGCCGCAGTAGGTGCTATTTATCGCGCTATAGACAAGGTCTACGGACCAAAACGCATCCCTCGCCAGAGTATTGGAATATTTTATCATGTTTCTGTCGAGAAAGAGTCTTACTCAAGAGCCGTACTCGCACAGAGGAAAACATAGGACAAGGTAGCGAAGATGAAGTACGTCACAGACACGATCTAGTGGCTGATCAATCGTCACACAACTATCCAGTCGCGTCATAGCAACCGCTGAGCGATTGTAGAATTCAAGTGAGCTAAAGGCGGTTCATGAAGTTTCTTTCGATCAAGAACACCAATTCAAGTCCGCTAATACAGGTTGGACGATCGAAATGGAGATATACCAGTCCGATGAGTGCACAGAGGATTTCTGGAAATTTTGTCACAAGAAGAACGATGGGAAGTTTGATTTGATTGCCAAAGTCGAGTTTCCAATAGAGAGTCTTCAGCAACGTATCCAGGACAAAAAGCCTTGCTGCTGGCCAGGATCCTAGCCGTGTTACAACTAATACAAGGATAAGGGTAATTAATAGACATCTAGAATTTAATGCCTCCTAGGTAGAAGAAAATAGAGAAATCTTTTATATATATAGTATAAAGAATTATACTTACGTAGCTTTTATATTAATGTTATAGATAGCTTAGAGTAGAATTTAAGATTTATACCTGTTATAGTAGATTTTAATTTTATAAAGAAAGTATATTAGATAGGTAATAAATAATATAATAATATACTATTAAAAGTATACTCTTCCCTTTTTATAGTAAGAAGCCTGTATTATTAGGAAAGATATTTTTAAGTAATATATACTTTAATTAGAAGTAATACTATAGTAGAGTTGAAATTTATACTACAATAGATAAAGTATAATCTAAAGTTACTTAAACTCTACCTTTATAACTCTCCCCTTTAACCTACGCCCTAACGTCGCGTTAGGCTATTAAGTCCTCTGCCTCCTCCTTTAACAGGTCTCTACCCTTCTAAATACACTTTCTTTTCTGTAATTTGCG